>PVKA01003975.1:80286-103912 GCA_004027165.1 Ctenomys sociabilis | reverse complement strand
GACACCTTAACAATACAGATTCGATAAATTAATACATTGCAAACTGTTTTCATAACGTTTTGGTATTGTACAAGGTGCATACATGATATTATATTTACAGATATTATTTTAGCAGATATCTCTTATCAGTGAATTAAGAGTGTAGCTGCTTACTTATTTTTTATACCTGAATTATATCAAAAATTCAATAATTATTTTCGTAGTGGATGACCGTAGTACTAGAAGCCGACATAATATCCTGTCCAACCACCATTAGTGCAGATCTTGCCTCTCATAGGATTATGTTATCTATCCCAACTGTACTGTCTATACACACACATCATGATTTTTTCTTTCTACACCCCTTCCTTTGTCTACACCTGTCAAAAGTGGGCACTCCATTGACATTCAACTAACTTAGGTGCTTGAACTCGACAACACAATGCAACACCGTCCAGCATTCTACAACCATAGTGAGTTACTCAAAGAAACTGTCGACCATAGGCATTTACAGCTCAGCTTAATATTGTGGCCTCACGATGTATACTTCATTTTTATACTTTTCTGCTGGATGGTTAAGACCTAGGTAGATCAAGACTTACATGCCAACACATGAACTTTATATTTCCTATGTGGTCAGTGAAGTCCTCTCAGGGTTTATCTTGTAGTCCTGTACAAAGATAGGAATTTAGTCAGAGTTCAGAGATATCCCTCTTAACCATCAAGGTATGCTTTCTATATAGTGCTTCACTGAGCCAAAATGAGAGTTCACAACACCCACAAGAGCATTACTGCCATTACCAACTAGTAATCTGCTGCACAGCCAAAATGGTTTTTATATTAGAACTCTTTATCCCTTCTTACCCTGTGATCCAATATGCACTATGAGATTACTCCTGAAGAAAAATTAAAGCATATGTTTATATAAAGACATATAATTATTCATAGCTGATTTTTACATAATAGCTGAAATTGAAGTCTATCCAACTTTTGATCATAGAATAGTGGTTTACATGTGCAAAAATCACCACTCAATAGCTAAAAAGAAGTAAATTTCTGATGATTATAACTTGTATAAATTTCATAGACATAAATGATGATGGAAAGAAATCAAATATAGACATGTACATTCTATAGAAATCCATTTATAAATGTTTCTCTTTTATGTATTTGTTACAGGATCACACTACATAGTGATCCTCCTGTCTTTTGGCCTCTCCAGTACTGGGATTAGAGGTGTGTGCTACTAGGCCTGGACTCAATGGCCAGCTCAGTGGGCCTGGTGGCAGGGTCAGCGCGGAATGTGGTGCTGGGAATTGAACCCTAATCCCTGTGCTTGCCTAAGCATGCACCTAGTCCATTGAGTTATTTCGCTGCCCTATAAACATTTGTTTATTCATTTATTTTCTGTATTTTAGGAAACGGTCTACAGGGTATTCAGGATCTCACCACTAGATTGGACTTGTAGTGATCCACCTGTTTATAGCCTCCCAACAGCTGGGATTATAGGCACATTCCACTACTCCCAGTCTCAGTTGCCTTCTCAGCACACCCTGGGTATGGGGCCAGGACTGCATGCATGGGCATCGATCCCCCAGGCCGATCTGCTGAGCTATTTGACTGGCTCAATGTGATTATTTTCCTGTATTTTTTCTCATCTCCCTTTCCTTTTCTTTCTCTTTTCTACCTTCTTTTTCTTCTCATTTCTCTCATTATTTCTCTTGTCCTCTTTCTCACTCTTACCAAATAACTTGCTTGGATTTAATGAGACTTTCTTGTGGGTAAACACTCTCTTCTCGTTTTGGATTCACTTTAGTGTTCCTAGGCTTTCTCTTCCAATTTCTTTATCCTGAATTCTGTCATTGCCCAACACTTGGATGATCATCCTATTCCCACCAGGTTTACTCCTACTATATTTAACACCATGTACCTTGTATTTCTATCCCAAACATCTATTAAACCTGTCCATAACAGGTAAAGTTCATTCTACTAAGTGGAATAATGTTATATATAAATTTCTGGTATAAGTCAGATTATATAGCATAACTTTAGAACTTGCTCCTATAGTTAAATATATCAGGTTAATAGTTGCCACAGTTTATCAAGATATCATAAAATTGAAAGACATCCCTTGTTCATGAATAGGAAGGACCAGCACAGTAAAAATGGTCATACTCCCAAAATTGTTAAACAGATTTAATGCAATTCCAATCAAAATAACATTAACATACTTCAAAGAATTAGAGAAAAAATTTGTAAAGTTCAGTAGGTACCAGAAGGGACCTAGAAGAGCAAAATAAATTCTAAGCAACAGAGGCTGACCTGACATTATACTACAAAGTTACTGTTATAAAATAAGTGTGGCATTGGCAAACACATCAGAATGGGTGGTTAATGAAACAGAACAGAAGATGCAAATGCAACTACAAATCCACATAACAACCTTATCTTTGACAAAAGTGGCCAGCACATTCACTGGAAGAAAGATAGGATCTTAATAAATACACTGATGGAAAAACTGACTTTCCACACACTGAAAGAAAACAGATGCCACAAATGGGCATCTAAGATGAATACACACATCTCTGAGGAATAAAAACAAATGGCAAATAAAGATACGAAAAAATGTTCAACATCATTGATCATTCAAGAGATGCAAAGTAAAGAAATACTGAGATTCCATCTCACTCCAGAAACAGTGGATATTAGCAAGAAATCTACCAATAACAAGTCCTGATGGTGCTGTGAAAAAAGGTAACCTTCTCCACTGTTGGTGCAAATTTAGAATGGTACAACTATTGTGGAAATCATTATGGGATTCATCAAAATCTAGGATAAGACTTCCCATTTCACTCAGCCATTGCTTGTGTAGGTATTATCCCAGAACAATTAAAAATAGCACAACTAAGTGGTATACATGCACCCTTGTTGACAGCAGCACAATTTGTAACAGCTAAATCTTGGTAACAACCCAAATGTCCATCGACTGAGGCATGGATAAAAAGGATGTTTTTATATAATGGAATACTAGGCCATAAAAAATAATAAACTTGAAAATTTTATGGATAAATGGATGCAACTCAAGAACATAATTGTAAGTCAAAAAAATAGAAGCACATATGTAAATATGGTATTGTTTCCCTATGTGAGAATCTGAAAGAATAAACAAGATATAAAAGGTACAAAAGATATTGTGAATAGGGAACAAACTGACCAAAAGGAAAGAAAAACTGTGATGGTGGAAAGGAGAAAGGAAAAAAGGGTAAAGGAAAAAATATATAAACACACAAGACCATTAAGATAGTTATGCATCCATTTTCCCTTTGTTCATTGGGGAGAAGTTTTGTGCTACTAATTTTCTGGATGATACTTCGTGCTTATATCTTGTACTCTGAAAAATCACTGTGAATATAGCATTACACAATGTGTTGATTATTGTTACTCACCTACTAGCCTGTTTCAAAACACTGTTACTGTTATTGCTTGCTTATTTTCTGCTTAAAATAAAATTTAAGAGATGTTTAAGGGCCAGCCAAATAGTTCAGTGGATTAAAGCACCTACAAGCAGGCGCAGAGATTGGAGGTTCAATCCCCCACTGTGCTGGCCCTGCCCCAGGGGCGTGCAGAGATGGCAATTGGGACTGGGCATGGTGGCCCGTGCCTGTATTCCCTGCTCTTGGGCGGCTGTAAACAGGTGGGTCACTATGCGTTGCATCCAGTAGTAAGACTTTGAACACCCTGTAGACCCTTCCCTAAAATACACACACAGACATACTCTCTCTGTCTCTGTCTCTGTCTCTGTCTCTCTCTCACTCTCTCTCTCTCTCTCTCTCTCTCTCTCTCTCTCTCTCTCTCTCTCTCTCTTTCTCTCACTCTTTCTCTCTCACTCACACACACAAAAATCTCCACAAATAAATAGAATAAAACAAAGTAGGGCCAAACAGAGCAGAGAGAAGAGAGAACAATAGCCAAAGGACAAACAAAAAAAAAAAATAAATAAAATTAAAATAAATATCAAAATGAAAAACTAACTCAGCAGATTACCAAGGGTAAAACCATCAAAAATAGAAAAATAAAAGTAATGAGATTCTTCCAATGTCTATAATTTTGTACTATGTCCAAGTCTGATACCAGAATGTGTACTTTAACAGGTGGATTTGTCCTGGGTTTGGGTCTGATCTATTGTTTCTGTATTTGGGGGTAGGGATTAGTTTTCTGTGACTGGAGTTCTCTCCATGTATTAAAATGAGAAAAGGAAAAGAATAAAATGAAATGAAGTTTGCACTATTCACTCACTTTTTAAAATATATTTACTTGCTCATATCTGTGTTCTGTATCTTTGTCCCAAAGCAGAAAGCCACTTCACCTAAGTACCACCTCCTGATTCATATAGGTACTTTTGCTTTGGATTTTATGTACCATTCGTCCCACTATTATCATGCTAGCCAGGGTCCTACTTTGTCGCTGGTATTCCTGCAGAACTCAGATTATTGAGACACATCAGTAGGGGAGCAGGAGCCCCACTTAGATCCCTGTTCAGTCAGTCATGACAGCTTGGATCAATGATATTAATGAAAGCCCATCTTGGAGTATCTGTATATAAATTTTCTTTTTTCTTTTTTTCTTTTTGTTTCATTGAAGTACAAATATCAATGAGACAGTTTTAACATACCTTGACAAGATGGATTTGATAAATTAACACATTGCAAACTGTTTTCATGTTTTGGTATCATAGAAGGTGCATACATGATATTACACTTACAGACATTATTGTACCGTATGTCTCTTATCAGTAAATTAAGAGAATGTAGCTGTTTGATATCTTCTTTTTTATACCTGAATTATATCAAAGATTCAATAATTAATACTTTCTACCTTTTCTACTATTTTCCTAGTGGTTGTCCATAGTACTGGAAGCTGACATAATATCCTGTTCAACCACTATTAGTGCAAATCTTGCCTCTCATAGAATTATGTGGAAGCACGGCGTCTTCTATCCCAACTGTACTGTCCATACACACACATCCTGATTCTTCCTTTCTATACCCATTCCTTTGTCTACACCCATCAAAGATGGATTCAAGCCGGCTATCCCCCTACTGGGAATTTTCCCAAAGGAACTGAAAACATTGTATCATAGTGATATATGTGTACCTATGTTTATAGCAGAACAACCTGTGATAGCAAAATCTTGGAAACAACCAAGATGTCCATCACATGAGGAATGGTTGAAAAAGGTGTGGTATTTCTATATAATGGAGTATTACTCAGCTATTAATAATGATAAGCTTGAAGCATTTTTACTGAAGTGGATGCCACTTGAACATATACTCATAAGTGAAATAAACCAGACACACATGTATAAATATTGTATAGTCTCCCTAGTATAAGAGGGAAAAATCAGAAATACAAATGGAAACATACAACAACAACTGAAAACAATTGAGTCAGATAAGGCAAAGTGAATGGCATATGCTTCAGAATAATAATCAGCTTTTTTTCTGGATCATCAACATAAGTTCACAGATCAAAATTGGAGAAACAGAAGAGCCACAAGGCCAGCCAGCATTTTGGCCCTAGCCTTTCAAGGTCAGGGAAGACTCAGAACATAGGAGAACCTGTACTGCAACATCATGAAACTCAGTTGTGCCCCAAATTTTCTGATCAAGGAAATTATGGACCCACAGAGGAAAGAAATTGATGATTTATAGTGTGCCTAGGGAGAGTCACATGGAGAGAAAACTTTCTCTCAGGCTCTCACAGAGAGTAAATTGGTCAAACATTAGACGTGACTCCTCCACATGAAGGACACAGATGAAGGATCTACAGAATAAGGTACACGACTACAAGATAAACCCTGAGGGAACTTCACGTACCTCATCAGAAACAAAAACTACATGTGTTGGTATATAGGTCTTGCTCTATATAGGTCTTAGCCATCCAGCAGAAAAGTATAAAAATGAGGTATACACTGTGGGGCCATAATAATAAGTTGAGCTGTAAATGGCTATGGTCAACAACTTCTTCGGCTAACTCACTATTGTTGTGGAATGCTGGACTGTGTTTGATTGTGTCGTCAAGTTCAAGCACCTAAATTAGTTGAATGACAATGCAGATAAATTTTATTTTTTAAATTTTCACTATCAATAGTATAAAAATTTCAAGAATAGGAAAAGCTAAGTAGAGAAAAAAATCAAAACCTCTAGAGAAAGATAAACTAGAAAGGTTGTAAACTGTTTTATAATAATACAAACTTTCTGAGTGAGTGATAACCATGTTCATTTATTGTGTTAGTGAATGCACAGGTTAAGTTTCTCATATACACTCTTTATAAATTATACCCGGTAAGAATATAAATTGATTGCTTAAAAACATTGATATTTATTTATCCCTCAGAAGAAATTTCACATCATCCCAGTGGACAAATATATTCAGTTCATTACCAAACCAAGATTCCTGAGTTATGTGCATCTACTCATAAAAGACTGTAATGGGGTCAGAAGATGGAGCAGAATTAACAGAATGTTTCTAATTAGCTTGTTCGAAGAATTTTAGACAGAAAAATGTTAGTAAAGGGTTTTGGGGCCCAGGCTTATCTGTAAGAAAAAAAATCTGTGAAGTTCGTGATGGATGATTCAGAACTTTCTGTCTCTATAATATGAGTCCTTAATACAGTAGGAGACTGGCAAGAATAAAGTGAACAGCAGGACACAGTCAGTGTCCTCGGATGCCACATGCACAGGGCTTTCTCTTGGCATAGTGTTCTAGAGTGACATAATAGAAACCTGAGTATTTGACAGTCCCAAAAAGAACAGGATTATAGAACTGGATAAGAAGACCTTAAAATGTTCCTAGAAATTGTATTTAACCATTCAAGGCTTTAGCTTTGTACAAAATGTTAACACTGGTACTTCTGTGTAAATTCTCCCTACCTCGGCCATTTTCTTTGGTTCTTTCTTCAGTTTATTCATATCTCTGCTCAAATGGTACCTCCTCAGAGCATTTTTTTGATCATCTAATCCCAAATAATCAATATTTACTCCTTCTCATGGATCTTATTTGAAACCCAAAGACCCATGCTTTAAGGATGAGCTGCTACTGCACATAATAGAATTGTTTAAGAGTTAGTGCCAAGTAGGAAATCTGCCCACTGAAACCAAGCCTTTGAAGTAGATGATTGGCCCGTAGTCCCTTCTTCTTCCTGGGTTTTCCACTTCCTAGACCTAAGGCCAGCAGCTTTGTCATACCATACTCCTATTATGGTGTTCTGCCTTATCACCGGCCTATCCCAATGGAAACAGACATCCATGGACTAAAATCTGTGAAATCTTTTAGACAAAATAAACCTTTCTACTTGTAAGATTATTTTAGGAAAAAAAGAAAGCTGACTAATGTACCCCCACTATCATTTTCTGGCTTATTTTGCTTTATTCTTTTTTGTAAACTTTATGCTTTACTACATAATAATTGTTTCATTTGGTTAAGCTTTCTTCTATAGATTGTAAACTCTATAAGACCTGAGGCTTCTTAGTTTTTCTCACTCGTCTATCTCAAATGCCTAAAAAATTAATTGGGAAATATAATGTGATCAGTAAGTATGTGTTAAAAGTAACATAGTAATATGTACTGGTAAAAAATTAGAGCAATAAATTTAAATGTAATAAGTAATAATGTTACAAAAAAAAGGGAAGAAAAGAAACATGCAAAGACACAGTGCAGCTTTATCCCAGTTGGAGTTGGCTCTACCTCTTTAGTGGGCAAATAATATGTTTCCATGCCTATAATTAGTATAGGTATACTCAGAAACATTTGTCTATTTTTAAAACTCTGTCACCTGTAACTAATAAATCAAAAATGGTCAAAAAAATAAGTAAGAACCTACTTATGAACCTCAGTGGTATTGCCTTTTCATAATTTCCTCCTGGCACCTGCGCCACAAATTCAAATAGTGTTAAGAATGAAGTCACATGCTCTAATTTATCTTTGTGATAGATAAGAAAAGTTCTACTTTGCTACATGTTTTTTTTATTTTATTGTATTGAATATTTTGCTACATGTTGACATCTGTCAGAGATAGTCTCCTTTCATTCTGTAATAGATAAATTGGTCATGTGATAAAGGATCCTTTTTGCCGCCCATAACCTTGATTTGATCCCACTTATTTTTTGTCTTGAAAGCTTATCAGTTTCACCTTTTTTCCAGTGACTTGTACATTTCCAAACATGGCCTGATGTTTTATATAGTTATATCTACTGAATTAATTGCATAAAATTTTTTATAGAATAAAACTATTCAGATATTCTCAAATGAAATGTATAAATATCTGATTCTTAATTTAGGACAATAAGAGAAGAGGAAGGTATGTTATCAGTATAGCAGAGATTCTTAAGCTTTCAATTTTTCTTCCATAATAGAATCATTCCCCAAATATAACAAACTGAAATTTTCTTCATAGTGAAAATTTAGCTTCATTCAATGAGTTTAAATTGAAGTTCAGGCTTAGAAATCTGAAAGCTAGTGAGTATCAATTAATTTTAATGCAAACTAAAAACACTGAAATCTTTCTGCATGACAGACCTGTTTTAAATGAACATATCAAAAAAACCAGTGAAACCTTTGCCCTCGGGGACAAATATTGACAATAATTATGTAACCAGTAATTAAGGGAAATGAGTAATATAAAGGAGTACCCAAATTGTAACATATACAGCAGGGAAAAAATTGCCTGCAGCATCAGAAAATGTATCCATGAGGAGGCAGTATTTAAGGTGACACTTACTAGAAAATTAGAAATTATCCATGGAAAAAATGGAAATGGTTACTGTTTTTTGCATTACATGATTATACCTTCTTTGATTATAGCATTCATGAAAGCCCACATTCATGCCAATGGCAAAATCTTGTTTCTTAAGTAGACTTGAGCCAAGTAAGAAGATTTGCTCTGAACAAATATATTCAACAAATACTGAGTGCCTACATGCCAGATGCTATTCATGGTGCTAAGAATACAATAGCTAATGTGGTGAATAAAGACTTTTAGTTCAAACAACTTTTATGTATCTAGTGGAAGGAGAGGGACAAAAAAAAATAAGAAAATATCAAGTACTGATCAATATTTAAAGCGAAATAGAAGAAAACTAGATGATTTCCTTTGGAAATGTGTGACCCTAAAAGAAAAGAAATGAATGTATAAGAAAGAATCTGACAGGTGAGTACTTGGGGAAGAACATCCCAGGAAGTTGTAACATCAAGAGTAATAGACTTATATCAGCGAGAAAAAGAAACTTGAGTAGTTAAGAGTGCAAATAAGTCGCAATAACTGAATTATAGTGGGTAAGAGCAATGAGTCCAGGGAGATAAACCAGACAGTCAGCTCATATATGATTTTGTGAACATAGTGGTTTTACATAAAGTGTGAAGGGAATCTCTTTGAAATTCACTCACTGTCAATTATTCATTGTTCATTCACATGTTGCTATAGAGTACTACACAATTCAGTTAGTCTAACAGAAGATATACCAAGAATTAATATGAAAATCAGAATGTAAAATATTTCAGCAATGATTTTATATGGGCTACTTATTGAAATGAAAACATTTTTTATATTTTGGGTTAAACAAAATATTATTAAATTTACCTGCTTCTACAATTTAAAAATGAGCTTAAAATAAAATTTTTAAATTTATGTGTGGCTCACATTTGTATACCATGTTAGATTTCTGTTGGGCAACATTTCCCTAGAAGGCTTAAAGTAAACCTGGGAAGTGGGTTATGTCTGATTTTGAAGAGCGCTGTGATTGCTGTATGGGCAAAAAAATCTGAAGATGGTAATATTGAAAGCAGGGTGAGTAACTTAGAAATTCTAACAGAAAGCAGTAATGGTGGTTTGGCCTGAGGTGGAAATAGTAGGAAACAGTGTAGGATTTGTGACATTTTAGTTGGTAAGGTTGAAAGAAAAGAAAGTTTTCCTTCCAAAAACGTAGAATCTTGGATGCACGTAGTAGTCTAATTTACTGAAATAAAGAGGATATCGTTTCTCATTTTGGGATAAACTTAAAAGTTATGATTTAGAGGCATAAAAATTGAGACACTGATATCCAAGTTAAGGAATGAAGTAGGCAGTTGAACATATAGCACTGCATTTGGAGCATATTTCACAGCCTGAGTTATAACTTTAGGAATCATAAGCTTGTAGATGTATAGATTATCTGTGAGAATAGACCATTATCTAATGATAGTCCACAGAAAAGGAAAAGGCCAAAGTTGTGTTCTGAGAAATGATATTTTAAAAAGGTAAACACAGAAGAAGAAAGAAAAGCAAAAAGAATACACCAAATGATAAAGAGAAGGAACATCTTGTGAGATCCAAGTAAAATAGGAAAGATAACACAGAAAACAGGATAGAGAGTGTAACCATAAAAAAAGTAGTACTTACCTAGGGTAAACTGTTGAGACCTGGAGTAAAGTGAAGTCAGAGAAGTAATTTTTCCCTTTAGAAACAGAGCTCACTGGTAACTTGGATAAAGTAGTGATGGCAAAAGCCACACTGGAGTTGGATGAGTGGAAAAAGGGTAAGAGAAAGTAGAAACAGGGCACATGATAATTCTTTCAATAGTTGCTCTGAGGACAAGATGTGAAATGGAGGATAAACTAGAGTCAATAAGGTAATAAGGATAAATATTCTTGTGTGCATTTATTGAAATCAGAAATGCTAGAGTATCTTAAGTACTAAAAGAAGTAATCACATAGTGAGAAGACATTGATTATAAAATGAAAAATTCATTTGCAGAAGTGAAGTCTTGAGAAATATAAATTAAACTCTTTAATTAGATGAGGAATATACTACGGATTGTTACAATGGCAGACAATATAGCAAAAGTTTATGTGTACATCGAGGGTGTGAGATAGGAACAGGCAGCAAGAGCAGGCAAAGCGGCCACTGCAGCTGATTTGAAAAGAGTGGAAAAGCAGCGAAATACTTTTTCAAAGAGAAAAATTCAACATAGTAGGATATGGAACTAACCCAGGGCAAAACTGTGTGCCATATGAGATTTATGGCCATGCATTATTCATAGTGAGCCCAATATGCATAGTTCCATGGTTTTCTCCAGTGATTTGGACTTGAAAAAGGGACTACAAATGCTGTTCCTAATAAATTCTATAGGTAAGGCCATAGAACCTATTTGCTTACTTTATTTGTTGACTCATATTCACTTAGCCTGCTCTGATAAGCACTGGCTTTTCCAATATGAGAGACTATTACAACAGAAGCCGCTGTGTTTGGTTATAGGTGCCTGATTTTTTGCACATTCTTGTACACATGCTATGAGGCCGTGAAAACAGACCTCTACCTATACAGAGTAGCGCACGATTGTAATCCCAGCACATTGGGCAGACAAGGAAACAGAGCAGCAAGTTTAGGCCCATTCTGGGAAAGTTAGCAGCAACATTTCTCAAAGTTACCAAAAGAAAAAGTCCAACAGACATATGGGGAAAAAAAGTAAAGAAAACAAAAGAAAAGAGGGGAAGAAGAGAGGAAGGAAGTTTCAAAGGAGGTGAGGGCAAAAAGGAAGAAAGAGAAGGGAGTGGAGGGGCAAAACAAATAAATCTGAGTAGAAATTGAAAATGTTCCCAAACCTTGGTTTGGTTATAACATGCATTCTAAAATATGAATGTGATAATACCAAATGCCATTTCCCTCTTACATACAAGACAAATGTTTAATTTCATGCCTGTTACTTTCAATTGTACCTCTGGAAATTGCTTCATCAATTCGCAATTAGTGATCTCACTGAGAATAGAGATTTATTAATGGATACTTGGAATAAAATGAGGATAGATACAAGCTAAAGATAGCAATGAAAGTTCAGAGTTTGTCTGCCTTGTCCTCAGACACTATGGACCTTTCCTGAGATGTTTCTGAAAGTTTGTAATTACTGACCTTCTTCATCGTCCAGCCTTATCAGCAGCAGCATTCTTGTTTTATTAAAGTTTAAACATATTATGGGGCTGGAGTGGTGGTAGAGTCTATACCTAGCTTGCCTAAGCCCTTGGTTCCATATATAACACTTAGAAATTTCTTATGATTTCTTCATCAACCCTAGCTGTTTGCTAAAGAGACACTCTCAATGATCTGTAGTAAATTGAGTAGGACCATTGCCTTGGATTCCTTAATAACCATTTTCTTTTTATAAACGTATGGTTTTTGTCCCTGCCATATTTCCCAACTTTTCTCCTTGTTCTCCCTTTGATTATTCTGTAAGTACTCACTTTAACTTTGGTATACCTTTCAATTTTTATTTCTTCTTTTGAGTTCTTATACTAGTGAGACTATTCGATATTAAACATATGGGGCTTATTTATTTCACTTATGAGTATATCTTCAAGTGGCATCCACTTAAATATAAAGGCTTCGAATTTATTGTTCTTTATAGCTGAGTAATACTCCATTGCACAAAAATACCATATCTGTTTCATCCATTCCTCAGTTGATGGACATTTTGGTTATTTCCAAGATTTGCCTATCACAAATTGTGCTGCTATAAACATAGGTAAACATATATCATTATGATACGTTTTCAATTCTTTTGGTGAAATTCTTAGAAGGGTGATAGCTGAGTTGAATGGGATTTCTAGTCTGAGTTTTTTTAGAGGTCTCTACACTCCATAATGGTCGCAACAGGCTACATTCCCGTAATTACTGGTTCTGCTGATAACCCACTACTATTATGGACTTTTGGACTATATTGTGTTATTTTGTTGAATTCAAGTACCTACAATATTTGAACTGGAATCACATATGAAAATGTGCTTTAAACACTTCTCCTAATACAGTTGCTCTAACAGCAACGAACACAACCCCTGACAAGACAAAACAAAAAAGGGGGATGTAAACAGAGGACCATTTTGTAGTGAAAAAAATATATATGTAGGAACTACCATTTTGTATCTGTATATTCAAAATAAGATACATATACAGCTACTTTCTCTTAGTTTAATGAATAGAAAGATTTGTTCTAATAGTGTTTCTGGACAGAATATCGTGTCTGCATCGTGTATAATGAGTAATCACTAAGACAACAATATGGAATGTATTAATTACTAAAACAGTTTTGAAACTGTCACATTGCTATTTGTTTCTTAATAAAATTACTAAAAAACCCTAAAATAGTTAGGATAGATATACAACTACTTTTAGTTCAATGAGAAGAAACGTTTGTACTAATATTGTTTAGACAACATATCACGTCTCCATCTTGTTCTCTGAGTAACTACTATGAAGACAACAATATGCAATGTATTAATTATTATAACTGTCCTACTAACTGTTTTGAAACTGTTTCATTGCTGTTTTATTATCTCATTAAAATTAATAAATATAATAAAACAAAATAATTAGCATATACTAAAACTAAATTGACTAAATTAAAGAAAATTAAATTTTTAATTAAGTAAGCTTTTTAAAGCCTTTCAAAAACATACATTAAAACTTTCTAATTACTAGAGGTTACATTAAAATTATATCTATTGCTGACATCAATTATACTAGTCCTAATGTATCATATAAAATCCATAGAACTACAGGTTGATTATAATTATAGTCATTAACCATAAGAATCTCTTAAGATTGATGACTGTTTACAATGAGAAGCCTGATTTTCTCTATCTTCAGCTCATATGTGGGTTACATCCTAATATCTAGTGTTGCTTCAGCACCTACAGATCTATTTTGTCTGTAGTGAGAGGAAATAGAAAGCCATCTTGTATTCACTGTCTACCTTGTTCCTTATGAACAAATCCTTACTTTGTGCCCAAGCAGAATTTTTTGTTTCCTACTTTCAGTTTTCCTTACATTTTTCCTGACTGACCCTGTCAGTCAACTAATCTTGTATTGCTAGGTAACACTCATAATTGTCTCTACCAACCTATTAAAATGTTTTGGTTCTTAATAATGAATCATGTTTCAGACAACTGATTATGCAATTAGACTTTCTAACATGGCCTTCGGCTGTGATCTACATGGAATGCTTTGTCTATATGAGTTTGAAATTCTCTGACCTACTGTATGCATAATGACTTTTAGGCTCCTTGCTGTAGTTAGTGAATATAATCATTGCAAAGGAACTCAGTTCTTTCATTTGATTCACTAATCAATAGATGCATCAAAATGAGAAGGCTGGCCTTCAGAGGCTCTTTATTTCATCATTAAAGTATTACTTTCTCTTTTACGGGGGTGGGATACAAGTTATGAAGCTCAGGACCTTGCACTAGCCAGAGAGGTGTTCATGACACTGAGCTATAGCTTTCTATGCAAACTTTCAGAGAAGAGAAGATGAAATGGTTAAGCTTCAAATCAGAAGCAAAAATAGTTAAATAGCTACTTCCTAAGAGATAAAACAAAATCAAAGGCATCTGAGTGTTACTTCTAATTAGAAAAACTTTCATGGATGAATTGGATATCTTTTAAAGTGAAAGTTGGTGACTATAGTTCTATCCATGAGATCTTTAATAGATGAGTACAGCCAGCAATGTGTCAAGGACATGTTAAAGGGCTTTCTTATTACACAGTAGGTAAATTCCCTGGAGAGAGAAAGCAAAAGTAATTCATAGGCTTATGTTTGCATATCAAAAGAGTGAAAGATGATGTGAAAAGTGGGGGCTTCCTGAAGTGAACTAAAATCAGAATCTAGTTATGTTGGTAATTAGAACCAAGTGAAAGCAAAGGGGTAAAAACAAAAGTGATGAGTTTCTACAGAACAAATTTGGAAAAGTTGCAGAAAGAGCTGTGTGAAATCAAATGATTGCAAGTAGGAAAGGGCACATAATACAAACACAAAACATTGAATCTGTAGGACATAATAGGGTCCTACAGATTCAGCCAGTAATCTAGGAATAAAAATGATATGAGCTAAATAGGCCTTGTATATCTGAACTACTATATGCAAAAAGCATGGCAGGACAAAGGGAAATCCGTTCAAGGAATAAAACATTAAGTTTATAGGGATACAGACAAATATCACAGCAAACTTGAGTGCAAAATAAAGATAAGCTTGACAAAGGAGGAGAATGAAAAGCAATGTGATCACACATATGATGCCATAAAAGCCCATTCACTTTGCAATTTTGTTTTTCTAAATGGTAGGCAGCACAAACTACTTCAGTAAGACCTTTTTGATCTGGAAGTTGTGCCTTACACAGTTTGAAAGTTCTCCTTGATTTGGTAAAAGAAGCAGTAGAGTAATTTCAAAGACATAAGGAACTGAATGTTTCAAATCTTGTAAATGATGATTCATAAACACTATACAAAAGTATTCTTATTTTTAGAAAGGCAGCGTTTGTATTGTGTATATAACATTTCCTAGAATGAATAATTTCAGTAATTGTGGGCTTAAATCCTGCAATATCTATGAATGCAACATTTATTCTGTGTTAATTGCATACAAAAATGATGATTTGTCTGAGGAGATTCTACCAATTAAGACCTTTGAAAAATACAGTATTTTTTCTGAGTTGTTTTCCTATTGAACACTATTATAAAATCAAATCAGTTATATATAAATACCATGAAAAAAGTGAAAAAATTAATATTTAAAAATCTCATCAATCATATTCACTTATCTTTATACTTAAAGATCTCATGGTTAGAATTGTAGTCACCAACTTTCACTTTAAAAGATATCCAATTCATCCATGAAAGTTTTTCTAGTTAGAAGTAACACTTAACTATTTTTGATGATTAGGTACTCTAAATGAGAATACTATATAGGCAGGATCTCCCTATGTAGCTCTGACTCACAGTGATTCTTCTATCTCAGCTTCCCCGGTGATTGGATTATAGGCATGCACCCACCCAGTTTCAGGGACAGCACAGCATGTTCAGGGTACTGAGGCCAGCATGGCACATGGTACCAGGGATCGAACCCAGGTCCTTATGCTTGCCAGGCAGCTGGTTAGACCACTATGCTAGCTCCCTGAAAAATAAGTATTCTTAAGCAAGAAGAATTAATCAAAGCAAAACAAGTTCAATAAAGCTCTAGACACCTCCCAATATCAGATGGTCTAGTTCTTAATATTATATCATTCATAATGTTTAAGATACTACATAAAAAGCTAAGATTTTGCATATATGAAATTCTTGTTGAGTTTGGAAAAGAAATAGTTTGCATGTTGATGATAATGATACTAGGATAAGTGGATATGATTGTTGAGATTTTTAAATATTCCTTTTTCACTTTTGTCATGGTATTTATATACAACTGATTTGATTGTATATTAGTGTTCAATAGGAAAATAACTCAGAACACACTTGTTATATTTCTATCCCTGCAGTATCTTCAAAATATATGATACACAACTGGTAAAATCACCATTCAGCTATATTACTGTAAGAATTCAGTAAAAATGTGAGTGAACTGCGTGCTGCACCAGCCCCAACCCTGGGCATGCTGAGCCAATTATGAAGTTCCAGCATGGTAGCACATGCCTGTAATCCCAGCACTAGGGAGGCAGAAGTCAGGAGGATCACGACAAGTCTGAGCTGCCTAGCGAGATGATGTACTAAATAAATAAATAAATAAATAAATAAATAAATAAATAAATAAATAAATAAATAAATGCGAGTGAAATCTGATATGGGCACTAAAAGTCAACTATTCCTGAAGGTTTACAAAATTTTGATACATGTTTAGAGTACCTAATTATCACCCAAAATAAAAGTTACATTTAACCTTGTTTCAGATAGTTCTTAAATGTGAAATGACTGTCCAGCTATAAATTTGCTTTACCAGGTAATTATGTGTTGTATGGAGTTTTTCCCTCTGAAATTCATGTTAAAATTTGCCATTGTGGTGGTTTCGGCAGGGGACCTTTAAGAGGTGATATGATCTCAAGGAGAGGTTAATGCCACTCATTCAAAAAAACCTGGACTTGTTTTCGTGGATGTGACTGACTTCTTACTCTCATGGAACTGAGTTAGTTGTCATAAGAATGTGTTATGCAGTGAAGCCACACGTTATGTTTGGTTTCTTGCATGTGCTTGTCTGCTCTTTCATCTTCTACCTTGAGAACTACCCCAAATACTACTCCCATGCCTTTAGGCTCCCTGTGTTCAAGAAGTCTGAGCTAAACAGGTTTCTTTATAAGATTCTGAGTCTGTCATTTGTGGTGTTCTCTTATAGCAATAGAAGATAGAAACAAAAGATGCACATAGCAAAGTCATAGTGCTTAGTGATGCACTCTTCTTCTCTGTGTCTCTCTCTCCCTCCCTCTCTCCTTTCTTCCTTCTCTTTCATACATGCATACACACACACACTCGAGAAGTTTAAAGATAGTTAGGTTTTTATTCTCTATGTTCTGTTTCATAATTTCCTTCTGAAATCCTCCATCCTTCCCTACATACATGTATTGTATATTTGCAGAGGTCAGTGCTCCTCTTTTTCATGATGAGAAATAATAATTTATAGTCTAAAAGTAATGTGTAGGGCTGGGGAGATGGCTCAGTAGAATACGCCCTTTATTCTTTAAAATTTCTAGTATTGCAATTCTTGTGGTGTATTAGTATGGGAAACAAGTAGTTAATAAAATTAGAAGAAGTTGAATTTGTGATAAAACATTGGTGACTCGCTCTCAAAGTTCAGCACTATAATTTCATTTTTATTAGATTCTTACTTATCTTTAATATTGAATATTATACTAAGTATGAAATTTTTGAGGCACATAAATCCTTCAAGATTTGGCAATATAAATTTGTTTTCATCAAATTGTGTTTAAGTGAAATGTTTAAAATTCACTGAAGGATGAAAGTGTTCAGGAGACCCTAAATCTTATTTCTACACATTTTAGTAAGAGTCTTGTAGTATGTCAATTCTCAGGGTATTACTACAATTTTCTTAAAATGGTGTTGATACTACCCCTCTTTTGTATGTTGTGCAGTTTCAAATGTGAGATATTATCTAAACTCAATTCACACATTTTGTTCAAAGCTAAAATGTCCCTGTCCCTCAATGATGTGGGGGATGAAAGTTACTTTGTTTAATGTTAATGGAATATTTTTGCCTGTTAAATAGCTTTGGAATGTGCAGTTAAGTTTTCCTTTTCTATTCCATGCTCCCTGTTGCAGCCTTTTTCCCATTTGCTCAATACACTCTCTCCTTGAATTTTTTAAAAAAGTATACATACCATGCCATATAAATGGTGTATCAAATAACTGAGCATTAGTGATCATTCCTATGACTTTGAGAAATTGTAATTCTAAATATTACTTGTTCAAATAAATGGTAAGCATAAAAATTTGGACAGAATTTTCTCTTGCAGAGTCATACAATGGCTGATATAAGACAGTTCTTAGTAAAGGATTAATGTTATTGATCTCAAATAGCTAGTGTACTTGATTAATAAATTGCCAGAATATTCAACAATTTGATTGTCCTTCAAAATTTCTTTTTGGTTTGTTAAGCAACAATAAAAGCTTTACCTCAGAGCTCAGAAATGCAGACTCTTTAGACCCACCTTGGAAATACTTAGTCATAATGTGTATTTGAATATAACCTGGCTGTGGTTTCTATGATACTGTACTATCATTTAGGGATTAGAGGAAGTACTTTAAAAATACTAGTTTAAAAACTTTCTCTTACTTCTTTTTGTGTATGTGTGTTTGTATCTACTTCTGTTTATGTGAAAGGGCTACTAGGTGTACCTTTCTGGCTTACCATATGATTCCAAGTTTTGTGAAGTATAGTCTTCATCAAGACATTTTAAACAGTTGTAAAAATAATCAATATCTGACCTATAGCTTTCTATTTACTTAGCTACCTTTAATAAATTATATGTACTTATACAACAGAGGGAAGCATTTTTAACTTTTTCATCCAGTATTCCTAAGCCCAAAAGTTACCTCTCAAATATCAAAAACTACAATTTTATTTCCCTAAAGCATAAAGCTAAATTTAGGTAGAGAAGTGGTCTATTCATTTTTTTAGAAGTGGTCTGTTCAGATGGAATATTTTCTGAGTCTCAGACTTAAGGAGTCCTATTTTCATTTTGAATAAACAAACAGGACAACTAAACAAACTTTATTTTGAGATTTCAGTCCATAGGTATTTTTATTTAATGTGTTACCTAATGTGAATATTTCCTGTGCTTTTTCTCTTTGAAAGCCATAATAAAAATGAAAAAATAAAAATAAATAAAATTTCACATTAAAAAAAAGAAAGCCATGATGTTTCAAATTTTAATGCAATTATGTGATGTATTTTCATCATTTGTGAATGCAATTATCAGCTCTTCCAAAAAGCTATATTAGATATTGTTCTTTCCTTAGTGGGTATTTGTGCCATTCTTACTTTATGAATGTTGACTAGATGAACTGAAGAAGGGTAAGGTAAAGAAAATGTAATATTTAGAATTAGGCCTTAAGTAACTGTGATTGCCTTAGAGGAAATGTCTCACAGAAATCTCTCTCTCTTTCTCTCTCTCTCTCTCTCTCTCTCTCTCTCTCTCTCTCTCTGCCTGTCTCTCTCTCTCTCTTTCATTTATGTCTAAATGTCTTCCTAAAGCCTCATATAGTAATCGGGTTTTGAAAGATGAGTGGATTGTAGGGTGATGACGTTCATCCCTAGATTAGTCTACTGATGGGTCTATAGCTAAATGTCACCTTGGGAGGGAGAGTGTGCCTTCAGGGTGGGTCAAGGGGATATGGCCCGCCAGGGTATGGCTCTGTCCCTCTGTTCTTTCACACTCTGCTTTTCCTGCTACCATACCATGAGCAGTTTCTGCTCCCCCACCTCTCTCTGCCATGCTTTCCTGCCTTGCAGCCAGCCAACTACAGACTGAAACCTTTACCATCTGTCAGCGAAAACAAACCCCACCTTTAGCATTTGGATGTTGGGGATTGTGTCTCAGTGATGAGAACATGACACAGACACTGTGTCTCTCTCTGTGTAAAGCTAACAATTTGTAGGATAAAATAATGGATCCATCCTGCTGAACTAAAACGTTTGTTTGGTTGGATTTGTATGTGACAAGGACACTTACATAGGTTTTATGTTTAAATGAGTAACTGGATACTGAGCTGATTCCATTTAAAGAAGACATAGATAACTAGGGTCCCCAGATTTACTGACGAAATGGTAAATCTCCAGCAATTATTCTTTATTATTAGACAGTAAAGCTTTTCCAGTAAGATCACAAAAATTTCATCAGTTTTGGGGAGCTTAAGCACACCTGGAAACCTGAGAACCACTGTCTTTGTTAATGAATAATGAACATATTTTGAGATTATGTCAGTTCCATTTGTATCACTTTATTACCAATATTATCTCTGCACCATATAGATGGGACAAGTCGAGTCCAAGAGGCAAGGATTCTTTTGTCTCGAAATATGTGGTTTGCAGTCAAAATCTGCAATGATCACACTTCAGTTTAGGTATGGTACTCAAACTTTACCTGGTTAATCATAGAAAAATTCATTATAATTATAGTCCCTTCTCAGGAGAGACCTCTGGCAAGAAAAATTTAGCTGGTAAATGTCTTTCTTATATCCTTATATTCACCATCATTACTGCCTTTAATCCTTCCTAGAAACTTGTACCAACTATATTTTGTTAGTTGATTAATAAAAGGTTTGATTAGATGCTCAAGCTAGTAAAAAGATGAGTTAGGGGAATTACTTAAACTGAAAGACATTACATGACTTTTTAAAAACTGAAATGATAATGGTGGAATCATGACTAAAGAGAAATGTTTAGCTATTTGTTCAACAATTCTTCAGATTTTGGGACAATTTTAAGAGAAAACCTCTTAGGAATAACTTTGAGATGCTAGTATATAGTATCATTTTATAGGTGTGAAAATTGTGGCCCAGTATTATGATTTGTCCAGAAGTAAACCTAGATCTTCTGATGGAAATTACTATTTCTCCAGTATAATGACTTATTATTATTTTTTGCCTGACTGCCAATATCTGTTTACCACTATTTAGCTCAATCTAGAAGTATATGTTACACTTTTCATACTATAAAAGGAAATTCTATCTTAAATTCTAGCTATGTAAAATAAAGTTTGGGAAATCTATGTTGTCTTCCAATGCTAAGTTTGTAGTTTTATAACCCACCATGTCAAAGGTAAAAATCATTTAAAAACATATACATTAAACTCTTTTCCTATATTTTAAAAATTATAGGATATTATTTACGATATAATCATGTTATCTTTGGTGGGAAATATTTTATGAAAATCACAGTGGAGCTGTGAGGTATTAAAACAAGTATACTATAAAGTGCTGAGGTAACAAATGGCACAAACATCTTAACCAAGTGAGAAAAAAAAATGCCAGGATGAAAAAAAAGTCTATGGAAAGAAACTCCAAAGGCAAAAGTAGAAATATTAAGAATCTTTTTAGTAGTATAAATATTATTTCTTGAAGTAATTTTGGTGATTCATTAATTATAAAATGATTAATTGGGTCAGTACTACCATTTCAAAGTAACAAGTATACTTTCTAATAAAGACAGAAAAAAGTTTCCTGTTTTCACAACCATTATAACTTACTGTTTTTCATTGTGCATGTTTTATAGTCATTTCTTATACTGAACTATCATGTCATTTTAGATAGTTTTAGCTATCTCTAGAGATCTTCTGCACTAAAGTAGACATGATTTATCCTCTTTCTCCTCAACATAGAGCATCTATTTGTAAGACAATTGTAGGTAGGAGTGCACAGTATATGTTTATGAAATAAATAGGTCTTGCTTCATCTTGATCTTAACCATCCAGCAGAATAGTATAAAAACGAGGTATAAAAAGTAAAGCCATATGAATATACTGAGCTGTAAAAGGCTCAAGTCAACAGCTTCTGACATTGCCAGTCCTACAAATAACCCACTACGATTATGGACTACTGGAATACATTGGATTATTTTGCTGAATTCACTCACCTACAATATTTAAATGACAATGAAATACCCATCTCTGACAAAACTAAACAAAAAAGGCAATACAAATGGATGACCATTTTGTATCTGTATATTGAAAATAAGTAGTATAGATATACAGCTACTTTCTCTTAATTCAATGAGAAGAAAGATTTGTGTTAATAGTGTTTGGAGAGGATATCATGTCTGCACTTTTTACTCTGAAAAACTACTAAGAAGACAACAATATGCAATGTATTACTTATTGTAACTGTCCTACTAATGTGTCTTGAAACTATCTCATTGCTCTTTGTTTCTCAATAAAATTAATAAAAATTAATTAATTAATTAATTTTGGAGTAAAAATAAACAAATAAATGTTATATGGGCTGAATTGAATTTTGGAGTTTGCACCTCTTTATCCAGAATAGAAATGGCAATTAGAAGGCTTACTCATTCCCTTTGTTTTGCTCATTCATGTCTTTCTGAATTAGCAAGTAAAATTCCGTATGTGAATGTTGTATTAGTTTCTGCTATTAGTCTCTAGTACACTGCCCATCCTCAAAAGTGATCATTTATAAATTTGTCACTAATCAGTGTGTGTTTAGTGTGAATGAAGTGAATGAATCCACAGTGTAAAGGAAAATAAAGGAACGACAATTATAATCTAAGGTCCTTGGTGGAGGCAAGGTGCCTGCAACATGGATTCTTAATAGAGACAAGTAAGTGGCCTCAGGTAGACGTGGCTTTGAAGCAAGTAACAGTTTATATCAGACAGGCAATTATATATTGTTGCTGTTATTCATTAGGCTTGGTAAAAGAAAATAGTTACAATATGACTAGATGCTATAGGGGCATAGAACTGGCAGATGCCATTGTCCTAGGCTTTCAGAGCTGAAAGGAACATCACCAGCTGCAAGTACACCTAAAGAGATACAGTACCTAGCGCATAATTTCAAAAAAGTAGTGGAAGAACTGCGAGTAATGAGAGGGACTCTATGCTGTTTGTGTAGATTTTCAATTAGAGAAGTAATGTGATAGAAATAGAGATAGAGTAATGTGATAGAGATTTTATCTCTTTATAATACTATTCTGTATTATGCAAGTTTCCAACATTGTATTTTTTTTTTTTTTTTGTCTCAAGGATCAAACTCATGATTTTATGCTTGCCAGACAGGCAGTTATCCCACTAAGCTATCTCCCCAGACCAAGACTGTACTTTAGTAGAATATTTTTCCTGAGAAGGTGTGCTCCTTTACCATGCTTTCATACAATTCTGTACCTACTACCATCAAAAGGTTAGAATATACACTCTGGAAATTATTCTTACATGATGTCTTTCATAAAAATCATTTTTATTCTTTGAAATTAACTGTGCTTGATACATTCATCATTTACCTTGTGTTTGTCAGGGCTTTTTATTATCTTATGAGGTGATTTTTGTCAACTTTCATATAAAGTATTGTTTCTTTTTTTTTTTACTCAGTTTGTTTTAATAGCAAGTATGTCATAAGAGTAAGTTATGAATTATATATTTGATTAGTGGTGGTTGGACAGGATATTATGTCGGCTTTTAGTGCTATGGTCATCCACTAGGTAAATAATTATTGAATCTTTGATATAATTCAGCTATAAAAAAACCTGTAAATATAATTTCATGTATGCACCTTGTACAGTACCAAAACGTTATGAAAACAGTTTGCAATGTATTAATTCATCGACTCTGTATGGTTAAGGTG
>PVKA01003975.1:0-80186 GCA_004027165.1 Ctenomys sociabilis | reverse complement strand
TACATATATCCTAATAAGCAAGCAACGTCAGTCTGAAGTGGAACAAATAGAGGTTTCTCTCAAAATCACAATTGACAATTTGGCGGTTTGTACATTTCCTCCCATTTTATTACTTACTGTGGTGCAAGATTTTTAGTTTAATTGTGAGATGGGCTCTGAATGTTTCATTTGCCTGCTTGGCATGCTGATGACAGACTAATTTCTAAGATTGAGTTTTGCTGTTTATCATTTGTCTTTCCTTCATCAGATTTTTAAAAAATTTGATATATAAGGGGCCAGGGACATGGGTTAGTGGAATAAGCACTTCCTTGGCAAGTGCAAGGGCCTGAGTTCAATCCTCAGTTTAAAAAAAAATTGCTATTTAGACCCACAAGGGAGCTGTTTCTGCTGTCTTTTAATGTTTATCGTAGGAGGTTTAATGGAAAACAAAGAGGATCACTGTGGTAAATGACCATTTCATCCACCTTGGTAGCATGAACAAAATTTCTTTAGACAGCAGTGTTCAGCAAAAGGCATCTGTACAATTTCATCTTCCATACATACATCATTATATCTTCCTGAGATTTTAAAAAGCTCTTACTGCATAGGCTTACTAAAGAGTATGGGCATGACATTCAGGATTTGTTTCACAGGCATGGCCAGAAGAGAAGAGGTGAGTGTAAATTCAATTAGTAAAAATATTTTGAGATTTCTAGAACACTAGAGAATTCAGAATTGACAAAAGTTTTTGGCACTGAAGAATTTTCAAATCCAAAATAACTTTTGGCCAGAGTGCTAAATTATTGTTTCGCAACTCAGTTTGTTTATACCTACACAGTAGACTTGATAAGGAGAGTTGCTGAAGTGGGATGTTGCCAGGGGACGCAGTTGGGCAGATGGTGACACTGGACACCTGAGGGGAAGATCTTCAATGGCTCATAAGAGTGAGAAGCTTACTAAAACAGAATGTGATTAATGACTTGAACCTTGACCCCAAAATCCCAGCTCTTCCTTTTACTAAATGTGTGGTCTTGGGCAACTTACTCAACATTTTTTTGGTGGAATCAGGGATTGAACTCAGGCTCTTGCACTTGCCAGGGAAACACTTATTCCACTGAGACATCTCCCTGGGTCCCTTACCCAACATTTTTAATAAAACAACTTTATTAAACCTAACATTTGTATAACATATCCACAAACTGAAAATGCGAGACTCAAAAGACCTTGGCATATTGACAGAGCTATACTTACTTGAAATTATTTGACAACCATCACTATAATCCTGTTTAGAAAATTTCTATTACGTTGAGTTCTAGGCAAGACCTATTTGTATCCTTGTTCTAGTTCATCTATGTCATACTATAAATCACTACTTCTTCTCTTTAATAGCTGAATAACATCGCATTGTGTGAATATATCACATTTTCTTTATCACTACATTAGATGATAGGCAAATTTGTTTCCTTATTTTAGCAGTTGCAAAGTTTGCTGCTATAAACCCTAGTGTATAAGTCCTTATGTGGATACATTTTATCCCTTAGGTATGTCTAGGAGTGTAATTATTGTGGCTCTATTAATAATACATCTACAAGTATTTGTTACTCTTTTATAATTCATATTACAAGGAGTAAAGTACATTCATTTCTAAGGCAAAAATTAACTAAATTCAACTGACTCTTGAAGGGCAACTGTGAAAACTAAACTACCAAAGTGAGTACCCCCTAAAGATTTTAAAATTTATTTATTTAGTTTTTTTGTTGGAACCGGGAAGGCTCTTGTGCTTCCTAGGCAATCACTTTTCTACTGAGCCATCTATATATATACTGAGCCACCCCAACTATTTTTTAATGAAAGATTTATGTAGGAATCCTACAGGGTAGATCATTTGAGATAATACAAAAGGCGATATTAGTCAGCTTTCCTAACAGTAAGATACAATGCCCAACTTATACAACATAAAAGAATAAACGTTTATTTAGTTAATGGATACACAAGACTAAGTACATGGTTTGCAGTTCCAGTACATAAACCTTACGATGGGGGCCAGGGAGATGGCTCAGTGGAATAAGCGCTTCCCTGGCAAACGCAAGGGCCTTCGTTCAATCCCTGGTTCCCCCCCAAAAAGAAAAATAAATAAATAAGACACAGCACATATAAACCTCATGATGGAAAGGTATAGAGGCACAAAGCTTCTTAGTTCATGGTGGTTAGGAATCAGACAAAAGCAAACAGTGCCAGAGATGAATGGATGAAGTACAATGTATACTACCCAAGACCATGTCTCAATGACCCATGCTGACATATGCAAGATCATGATTTACCAAACTGCTAGGCATTTCTTTTTTCAAAATTTAATTCAATTTTGAAGAATAAAAACAAAAGCAAAAGCAAATTAAAAAAAGAAATGCGGTAACATATAACAATACATATGTTATAGATTTTCAAAACAGTGACAGCTAATTAACAATAGTTGTTATACAATCTATTTTGGTCATCAAAACTGTTGCTCAGATTAATAGATATAGTTATGCAAGATTGGCGAAATAATTGAATATTGATACTTGTTCTCAAGAAAGCTTTTTTTTTCTTGTCTTTTTTGTCTTAATTTATTTTAAAGAGAGTACAATAATTGATAAGACATTAGAAACAGTACACATTTAGAAGACCAAGATGAGAGGCATTCCAGCATGGGTTTTTTATTAAACATTGATGTCCAAGATGTATTTGCTCAAACTACAGGTATCAGCATACAGAGATAGTTAAAGTGAAAATTCTAAACATTACCTGCTGTTTTCAAAAAATGGATGGAAATTATGAGCACAGTCATCTTAGCAATCCCGTATATCTACTTTCTTGCTGTTTCTTCCTTCCTTTTTTCCTATTTTGTCTCCTTTCTCTCATCTTCATTGTTTAATCCCTGAATTCAATTTCTTTCTGTTTTACTATATCTATTATACCATTCAGGTTTCATTTTTTCTTTCTTCTAGGCATTTCTTTCTTTTTTTATATTTAATATAGGATCTACAGGGTCTCACTGCATAGATTGAACTTATAGTGGTTCCCCTGTTTTCAGCCTCCCAAGCACTGATATTATAGGGTGCACACCACCACGCCCAGTCTCAATCACCCTCTCAGTGTGCCAAAGGGGGCAGGACCAGCATAACATGCTGGGAATCAAACCCTGACCATTTTGCTCTGCCTAAGCAGGTGCTTTAGTACGCTTTGCTGTCTGACCTGTCCTTTTCTGCTAGGCATTTCTTAACCCAATAAAGTTGATATATCTGTATTAATATTTACAACCCATGTCTTTTCAACTGAATACCCAAACACTTCTCCTTAAACTATACTTAATCTCCAAATAAAGGTAATAGCAAGTTCATCATTCCACCTATTAAAATACCACTAAATAAAATTTCTAGTGTATACCTAGAAATGCAATAATCCCTTCCCCAAAGACTCAACAGTTCAGCATTTTTTTCAAAAGCCCAAGTCTATTCTTAAATTCAAAGCAAATGCTTAACTGTGAACCTCTACAAAAGTCAAGAAACAGTTACATAATCTAAAGGTACAGTGGCACATAATAATTATAAATGTTCCCATCCTAAAAGGGACAGATGAGACAGAAAAGAATCAGAATAAAACAAGAACACATCCCAGTAGGACACTCTCTTATAGCACAACATCTTGTACAGCACATGGTAGTAATATGTGAATTCCAGGAAGCTTGGAAATTCTCAGCCCTATGGTCTTGCTAGTTGCAAGCCATATAGCCTCCCTCACTGGGTAGGCTTCAATTTTAGGTTGAAGCTATACTCAGAAAATATTTATGCATCTCTGACTTCCTAGGGTCTCCACAACACCTTTGACTTCAGTCCTACAGCTTCACGTATTACCCTCCGAGATCCTCTTTGCCTAGTCTCCCAGGCCTACATTTGAAATCTGGGTGGAAACTTTTGCAGCCCCATAATTCATGGGGTCTGTATGCCAATAAAACAACAGCATCTGGGTAATACTAGGGTGAGCCACCAGCTTCACTATGACTAGCTGCCTTTACCATGGATGCAGAAGACTCCGAATATCTGGATGGCTGCACAGAATAAAATGAATCCCAGGAACGACTTCCCTAGGAGTCCCTTTCTGAGTATCCCAGAGGCCTCTCTTTTCAGATATAGGGTTCACACTCCTGCACCAGTGAGCCTTGCTGATTTTTGAAATGCCTTCAAGTAATATTTATTTTTTCCCTGTACAAAATATTTGCTTTCTTTACAATGAGCATAAACTCTTCATTTATTTTTTTATTTTTTATTAGTACATGATTGCAGTACATAATGATTGTATGCATTGTGGGAAATTAGCACATATACATAACATCTCAAATGTTCTCATTATCTCTTCCCTACAAATTTTAAAACTTTTTTCCAGCATCAGATTCATTCACTTATGTTATAAGTCCTTATCTAGGTAGCTATCATAAATACAGATTAAAGGCCTGCTAAATAACTCAGCAGGTTAATGCACCTGCAAGCAGGCACAGGGACTTGAGGTTTGATCCCCTGGGCTGTCATGCTGGCCCTGCCCCCAGGGTACACTGAGATGGCTATTGAGCCTGGACGGGGTGGCTCACACACCTGTAATCCCAGCTTTTGGGAGGCTGTAAACAGGTGGATCACTGTGACTCTGATCTAGTGGTGAAACCCTGAACACCCTGTAGACCCTTCCTAAAATACTGTATATTTATATATATGTATATGAAGATTAAAAGGGAGACTAACAGGCAAAAATGTTATAAAACACATAACACAATTATAGTTAAATAAGGTACATGTAGCTGGAAATATAAAAATTACAGTTTTATCAAATTGATCAATATAAAAATTGACTGATTGAAATGATACTTGCATGAGTGACACTCAGGATAGCTAATATGTAAAAAAACAATGCGGCCCCAATGGCAGAGTAAACTGTTAAGTTTTACTATACCATGTTTCACAAAAAAGATATTTTTTCTATTAGGTGAATGTATGTGTATATTGCACACATGCATACATGAATATGTACACAGTTAATCAAATATTATTATATAGTTGAATATTGTATAACATTGCCAGATTTTAGTTTTCTTTGTTTGCCAATTACTAAGAGGAATACACTCAAATCTCCTTCAATGATTGTGAATTTGTCAGTGCCTCCTTGTAAGTATATAAATTTTGTTTGAATATTTTCATTATTTTTATTTTAAAGAGAAGGAAAATAATAAAAATAATGATATAAAATTTCAAAACAAGATTGTGGAAGTATAGCAATTTTCAGCACATTGAGCATTATTGTTTTCAATATGGTTTTTCATAATACAAGATATAGATATGAAAAACCAATCAAGCAATATAGAATATAGGCATATCCCTCTCCTTTCAATGAACTGGTCACAGTTAATAGTATATCTATCTTGACTGTCTTGTGTGCATATATATATATTTTTTTTTTCTGTTCACTTCCATCTTTTCTCCTTTTTCCCATTCCAGTTTCTCTTTTCTTATGAGCATTGTCTTCCAATTTCACAATATCTATTGTAATTTTATGTCTCATTTACCCTTTTAGCTTCTTAGATTAATGTGACAATATGATGCTTGTGCATGTGAGACTGGCTCATTTCATTTATAAATATTTATTTATTTCCATTTCCCTATAAATGTCTCGTTTAACCTTCTTTATAGTTGAGTAGTACTTCATTGTCTAAAAATACCACATCTTTTTGTCCGTTACCCAGTTGATGGATGTTTGAGTTGTTTCCAAGGTTTAGCTATTTCAAATTGTGGTGCTATAAACATGGATGCACACATATCAAGGTGGTATAATGTTTTTAATTCTTCTGTAAAAAATACCCACAAGAGGAGTAGCTGTGTTAAATTGGGCCTCTTAGTCTAGATTTTTAGGAATCTCCAGATTGATTTCCAAAGTGATTGTACCAGTCTACATTGGCACCAACAGTGGAGAAAGGTACCTTTTCCTCCACAGCCTCTACAGCATTTGTTATTTGTGATTTTTTTTTTTCTTTTCTTTGGGTGCAAACTGGTGATTGAACTTAGGCCCTTGCATTTGCCAAGGAAACACTTATTCCACTGAGCAATCTCCCCAGCCCCGGTTGATTGCTTAATCATACCAATTCTTCTAGGGATCAGATGAAACCTCCATGTTGTTTTAATTTTTATCTCTTTAACGGACAATGATGTTGAAATTGTTTTGTGTATTAATTTGTTATTTGTTTTTTATTATCTGAGAAGTCCATATTTATCTCAGATGCCCACTTTTTGGATTAGGTCTTTTTGAATTTGTGAAGTTTGATTTTTAAAAATCTCGTGGGCCTGGGAATCAGCGCTTGCCTGGCAAGCACAAGCACCTGAGTTAAATCCCCACTTCTGCAACAACAACAACAAAAAAGTTGATAAAAACTCTTTATATGTTTTAAATATAAGTCTTTTTTGTGAAGGTGTTAGTTAAAATATTTTTCCACTATGCAGCTTGTATTTTTAGTCTATGGGTGATTGCTTTTGAAGTACAAAAGCTTTTTAATAGGATGAGATCCCAGTTGTTGATTGATTAAAGGTTTTCCTGTGCAGTTTGGGTTTTGTTAATGAAATCTCTACAACACTTTTATGTATATATGTCTAGTGAGTATGTTCTACTCATATTTCACATTAATTTAGCTCAAGAATTCCTCCCACAAATCGTTGATTGAATTACTTTATCCTATACTCACAGTATATTGTCAATGCATATTGTAGTTGGTGGTTTTGGTATCTGTTTTCTTGGAAAGCAGTTTCATAGTCTTAAACTAAACTACTACGTTTATTCCATAGCTGCATTATCAAATGGTTACATAGTATTATTTTGAACTTTGCTCACTTAACTCAGAACTACATAGGTTGAAATACTGCTCTGACTACCATTCTACTACTACTTCCTAACTGTAATGGCCCTGGATATTAATCTCCTTTAATTCTTAGTATTGTCCTTTAAAACCTGGAAAAAAACAATAATGTATAATAATTTATGTAGATATTTATGAAAATCATGCAGAAAAGTACCTTAGTGTATTCAGATGTATTAAACTATTTATTTGGAAAAAAGAAGTGTCAACAAAGTTGAGTGTTATCTTGGGTTCCTAAACTGGATCCAGTTTTATTCTTGTCCAGTTGCTCAACTCCTTTATTTTTTCCTATTTCTAATAAACATGATCAGGATATTAGAGTCTTACATTTTCCATGAAACAATATTGGGTTTGATCACAGACAGTAGACTAAAGGGAAATTGGATCCCTGAGATTGAGATAGCTAAGCAGTGCCCCAGTGTTGACATGGCCCTCTGTGAAATAGCAAATTTTCTTACATTTATTACAATTCTTGAGACATTACTTATAATATGTCCAGGCACTAGGCTGACTATTTTATTTATAGTTCTCTATTTTTAGTGATTATATGAGCCAAGGCTGGATGGTCACTAGAGAGACATACAATGAGAGAATTCAAGTACAGAGCTGAACAGCCTAGGAATATGTGGCTCTGTTCTTCAATAATATTTTTTTTCTTGTAGAGTATTTTTCCTTTCGTTTTTTCCCATATTGTCCCTCTGGATGCTTTTCCTTTGTTGAAAGCAATCGGAAGATAGCTACATATTCAACCATTGTGTGAAATGTTGTGTCATATGTGGAAGCTAATTAGTGAAGAATGCTATAAAAATGATACACTTGCCCTATAAAAACAATGATAAGCTCCTTCAGAATGGAGTGAGGTTACTGATAAGGTATAATTAGTAGTAATGCATATATTGGCAATTAGAAAGTCAGAGTAATCAAGATGTGAACAAAAGACCATCTGTTATGAAATATCCAACTCTTTAAATCATTAAGTAATAGATGCTCTCTGTTTGCTAAATAGCTAAAGGATAAGAAAAAGCAGCTTACTGCTTCTAAAATTACTACTAGGAATTCCCCCAAAAGAGCTGCACAATAATAGTAGCAGTTAGAAATAAAAACTGACAACAATATTCATCTATCTTTATTCCTGTGTTCACAGATTCCCTCAGGAGTAATTTGGACTTCAGCTATTCATTTAGAAGTAAAGCAATTCTGGTGTAATTAAAATAAACTTTAAATTTAAATTTTTTCTAACTCATTTATGGTATTCATATGAAAGCTCTTTGTTTTACCTATTTGAGAAGAATCATAGGAGACCCTGTAGAGCAAAGGTCTCAGAATTTTAAGATAAATAAATCTTAATGGTAGAAGTTTGCTACATAATGTGGATCCTTCGACAGGGTCCTAAACTCACTAAAACTTACTACTTTTAGTAGTTGTAGTGTAATGATAATAGTCTTCTCTGAAAAAAAATTATTGTGCATTTTAAAGAAAATAATGCAATCAAGAAACACAATTCTGTTCTTCCTAACCCTGTTGTAGTTGTTGTGATAGAATTATGAAAAGGATGGACTAGGGAGTTAACCTGAATGGCAGTTAAATATCCTTATAGATAGAACCCAATTAATCTAGCATCTATAAAATTAGGACATCTGGCAAAAAAAGTTCTTAAAAAAGTGGGGGCCAGGGAGATGGCTCAGTGGTATAAGTGCTTCCCTGGCAAACGCAAGGGCCTGAGTTCAATTCCTGGTTCCACCAAATAAATAAATAAATAAATAAATAAATAAATAAATAAATAAATAAATAAAAAATAAGATTAGCACTTAATGCAAATGGCTATGAAAATAAAAGAAGGTGCAGGTAAAACAGCACAGTGTGAAGCATCTAGTAATCACTCAATGCATGTTAGAAACTATTGATATTATTAGCACAGTTTCTGGCTCTTAAACTCTCAATAGGTGTTAATTCTGATGAGGACTTTATGCTGACTTAAGACGACTAGGCATTCATTTATTAATGTCACATATCTACTTTCTATGTCCCTGTATCTTTATATCATTTATCATGCTTTTAAAGTGTCAGCAGGTTTCTAAGAGAAACCCATGCTCATACAATAAGTTAGTGTCTTGTTTCTTTTTAGTTCTAATCTCATTACCAGTCCTAATTTGGAAGATGAACTTGAATTATTTTCAAACATCATCTGTGAACATTCCAGAAGTCTCTTCAGATGTACTCAGTGTGCTGGTTTGCACTACATTCTCATGCTAGTGTATAGCCTCTGATGCATGTGTCATTTCAGTGCTTTAGTGTTTAATCTTTCAGCCAAACCATGGATGCTAATTCCAGCATATTGTGGCTCAGTGCCATAAAATGGGCTATATGGGCTGGGGAAAAATACATTAAGGAGGACGTCACAATTTTATTTCCATGAAGTAAGATTAAGTGAAAAATCAGAAAGAGACTTTGAGGTGAAAAGAAAACATTAGGTACTCCCTAATGCACGTTTCTGAGCCCTGTATATGTCATTTAGAACCTTCACAAGATTTCTGTGGGCTTTCACTCTCCATAAGGAATTTTTAAAAACCTAAATAAAATATATTCCTTGATGGAGAATGCCATGCATTATATATGTATAAATTTGTATTTAACATACAAATTAGAAGTATAGATAGGCCAAGGATGTTGAAAAGCTTGTAAAGATAGGGAATTGAGTACTTGGGGAGGTTTGGGGATTTAAGTATTGTGACTATTTCTAATTTATTTTTATTTGCATTCTGCAATCAGAGAAAATCATGAACAATCTATAATATAGTATTTAATTTCTGCATATTCTATAATATTGTTCTTTATCCTACTGTAAAGGACTTGTAAGGACATGTGTTAAATACCTTTTAGATGCCTCCCTCCCCCCTCTCTCTATAAGGAGCATAGTCAAGAAAAGAGGAGATTTAAAGCTTCAGTTATGTAGCCCTTCATACTGAAAGTTACCAGGGAATATGAAGGTTCTTTTCATGGTTCGTCCTAACCCCTTTACTTTCAGCTGTGATTTTCAATGAGAAATGACTACAGAGTCTGCCTGCTAAACAGAATGTGAGAAATATGGAATGTTTCCCCTACTATCTTCCTCTGTGTTAGAAACCACTTCTCCCATTTCACTGGCTGTTTTGGGACCTCTGGAACAATGTATTTGAATTTGAACTATCTTCTGTGAGAATACTTCATCGAACAAGATTCAGAAAAGGTCTAAAACCTGTTGAAAAATCTACAGATGGACTTTGCAATTTAGAATAAGTGGATAATAAGTCCCCTGAATCTTGATGCTTTTTGGTATGAGCTGTAAGGTGAAAAATACATAGACACGGAAATTGAAACACGAATAAAATTGGCATAGAATGGACATTCCATGGTAGTGTAAGAACTGGAGTTAGTCATGTAATCTGTCCCACTTGACTCTGAGCCCTTTGAATACAAGAACTCCAATTTTAGTTATTTTCTATAACTTGCTGAATATTATATTTCTATTGAACTTTATAAATACTGAGAATTTATTTGTTTGTTTTTTGGTAGAAGCTGGGATTGAACTCAGATCCTTGCACTTGGTAGGGAAGTGCTTATTCCGCTGAGCCATCTCCGTGGCCCCAATGTTGAACATTTTTAACATTTAGTATATAAAACAATATTGATTTCAGCTGTCTGAAACTTTTAAATCATCAATTAAGTTTTTTATTTTCATCAAATGTTGTCTTCTTAGATTCCTTCTCTAACAACCCTGTATAAACTGGACTATGACGTTTCAGCACACTAGTTTATTTTGTTCCTTAACAGATTTTTTAAACATTTTAAAATATTTATTTATTTATTTAGTATAGGGGTCTTGCTATAGAGCTCAGACTCATAATCATCTGTCTCAGCCTACCCTGGGCTGGGATTACAGGTATGTGCTACCACACCCATTTTTGGTGGCCAGCACAGTATCTGGGGTTCCAGGGGCAGCAGAGCATGTGGTATCAGGGATTGATTCAGGGTCCTTGCACTTGCCAAACAGGCATTTACACTGCTGTGCTATCTTTCCTACCTCCTTAGCAGTCTTTAACATCTAAAATGATGTGACTAGAATTAGATTTATTGTCTGTTTTCTCTGAAAGAATCTAATATTCATAATGGAAAGGATTAATGTTTAATTTACAGTACTGAGAACAACATTCAACAGTGAATAATAACTAACTAAATATTTTTGATGAGTATACCAAAATTTCAAGGAAACCGAACTTTCAAGGAAAATTCTCTTAGTTTTACTTCATTAGTTTTATTATTGTAACCCAGAGAATATCATATACATTCAGTAGATATTATTAAACACAGACATTCAAGGAAACAAAAACATTTTCTAATTTTAGGTTTCTTTGCTCCAAATCATCACTAAAGTGGCAAGAAGAATAGAAAAAAATTAAGTAAATATTTATCAAAATGTCTCTTAGCAATATCAATGTTTTCATCTTATCAGGTGCAGGTGGTGCTTGGAAGTGCTTCTTTATTTCAAAATAATCACACAATTTAAATCAGTTCAGTAGTTAAAATCTTCATCCACTGAAAGATGATTTTCTTGTTTCAATTTTTATGCATTTAAAAAATATTTTCAAGGACAGTAGCTTCATTGAGTATAGAGAATATACTTGAAAACCTAGCTGTAGCTCACAACCAAAACTTAAATATCTTTTCTTGTATTTGGTACTTATTATGCTTCTTTAAAATAAGATTCAAAAGACAGAAAAAAAAGTTCACAACCACAGGGAGACCACTTCTCTGCTTTTATTATACATCCTGCATCTAACAGGCCACTTAATGAGAATAGTCTCATGTCTCAAATGCAAATTTTCAGCACTTTTCTTAGGAAAATAGTTTTCTGTTCATCATGAAATCTTGCTTTTAAGCATTATAATAATGGGCTATATAGGGTGAAATAGAGCCAAATATTGCTTTTATTTTAGACCTAGAAAGTATTATCTGCCAAGTGAGCTTTAGATAATTACACATTAACACTTTTTTTTCAAAATCTACCTTCTGAGTTCACCTATGATTACCATCAAGTGAAACCACATATGAATTTAAATTCCTATTAAAAGTGAAACTAGTGAAGATACTTATATATGGCTATGTTGTGAAGAGAAATGAAAGCACAAAATTCAGTACATAGACTAGACGATGGTGAAATTTTCTAAAAATTGTGAGAATTATATTATGGCTTAGAAGTTTTGTTCTTAGATGTGCTGAAATATGTGGACTTCTGGCAACAAAGATTGTTCAAATTATACTTTACTTGTTTTATTGTTTTGTGCAAGTGTCAGCCTCTGCGATAGTCCATGGTTAAGCAGAGGGGTATAATTCTACAAACAAAAGAGGAAATGAGAATCATTAATTACAAACCATTTGCTACTGTGTTCAATTTTCTGTAACTTACAACTCCTGAGTGATGAATCAGATGGTGTTTGGTAAAGGAAGACCATATGTTTTTGTTGGTGGGATGGGGACCTTACAAATTTGGCAAGGGATTCTCACCTATTGTCTATTTTCTATTTCATTTCTAACTCTGGATTTATGAGTATCCTTGCTGGTTGCTTTTCATGTTTTTCTTTTGCTTTTATTTAGTAACAGTAATGATATCAAATTTTTTGGATGAAAATGAATTTGTTAGGCCTACTGATAGCAATTCAGTCTTTCTTCCTCTTTTTTCTGCAGTGACATTTTGAAATTAACTTGTAATGTTCTCTGTTGTTTATAATAGTGAGATTATAGGCAAAAGTCTCTTAAAATATGTTCTGTAGTTCCTGCCTAGAATTATTATCAATTTTGAAGACTGTTTAGTTTTTGTCCTTAGGTAGTACCAAAAAATAAAAACAAGAAGTGGGAAGTAGGGGCCAGCAAGATACCTCAGCAGACTAAAGTGCCTACTTGGGCAACTTCAGGGAACACTGTTCAATCCCTGGTCCTGCATGCAGCACTGGCCCTGCCCTCAGTGTACACTGAGCAAGTGACAGAGTCCAGGTGATGGAGCATGCCTGTCATTTCAGTGCTGGGGAGACTGAAAACAGGAGGATCACTATGAGTCTGAGCTGCATAATGAGCCCCTGTAGCAAATGCATAAATGAAAAAAAAAAAGAGAAATGGTAGTTTTCCCTGACTGTTTATTATCATAATATAATGTTGAATTTTCTTAATTCTAACTCCTACATCCCTTAATATAATTTGAAAGATTGTGTGACAATCACATGGTTATGACTAATTTTTTTATTTTCTAAAAAAAACTGATGAAGTTGTGAACATTTCCTCTGCCCAAGTAACCAGGCAGCTATATTTTCCTCAATCAGTAAACTTATCAAATTCGTCTTTGATCTTAGAATATTTCTGGCTTACTTGAAAATGTCCAATCTGTTTTAAAAGACAATGGAATTAATGTTGAAAGTCTTTGAACCTTCAGAAAATTATCTTACCAATACTAAAATATATGCCCCATTTTCTCTCTTTATGTATGGAAGCAATAAAATTGATTTGATTTCTTAAAACATTAAACAGCCACCCTAGTCACAACACAAAATTTATTAGATCATACTCTGTCAAAATAAGCCCATTAAAGTAACATTACAAAATAAAATTGTTCATAAGTTATTTACAAAGCAGTAAGTAAAAAAATCTAGTTATCAACCTTTCAAAAATGCATTTATCATAGCATTGTTTCATATATGGCAAATATATTTTATGAACGAAAAGATGGGTTTTAAAATAACTGCAGCTGCTTTTGTAGTCAGGATGAAAAGAGCAAAGATACCTGATTGTTTCAAGAAATATGTTATTGAGAATTTCAGTTACAAAGTTTAGATCTTAACTAGAGCAATATAAGTTGAAACAAAGTGGAGCTGTATTGGTCTTCTCAATAAGGGAAGAGCATCTTGTACTTTCCACAAGAAGCCTGGCAGACAAGATCTGGAATCAGGAATCTCTAGAAAAGTTTGTTAATAGGAGGATGGAAGCTGGCCAGTACTGGAACAGAAACATGCAAACTAATGGCTTATGGTCAATTTTATGAGTTCTTACTTTCCTCTCTATAGCAAAAAGCTTGTTAAAGTCAATCTTTAATAACAATCTACTATATGAAAAAATTTTGTTTTAGTGGCCCCTGAATGATCCATGTAGATTGGGTTGTATTAGCAACTGCAATAAATCACTTAGAAGAAGAGTTATCTTCAGTAACATGCCAAAATTTCCAAAGTTAATAAAAACTTGAAATGGAATCTGGAATTCAGAATTATAACTAATAAAAAGGATCAAGAAATATAAGGGAATGTTTCCAAAAGTCCCAGATATTCTGGAATTATGAAAGAATAAGGAATTGTGTTATTTTCTTTCTTTTTTAAAGTGTATTTGGTTATAACAGAGTTTCACCATGCAGCTCAGATTTGTAGTGATCCTCCTGCTTTCAGCCTCCCCAGCACTGGGATTGCAGGCATGTGCCGCCACACCTGAACTCTGGCCACCTCATCCCATCCTGGAGGCGGGGCTGGTGTGGCAGGTGGTGCCAGGGATGAAACTGAAGTCCCTGCACTTTACTTGACCTTGACTAAGCAGGTGATTAATCAGCTGAGCTATCTCGCTTGTCCTGAATTACTTTCTTTAGATGTTGAAAGAGTGAATTTAGTGAGCTACAGAACTAGGGGGCATTCACTTTATATATGTGAAGAGACACAAGCATAACCACTAACCCTAGGGCAATGATGATAAACCTTTCAAAACTTTCAGTGATAAATACAGCCTGTTTCAGCATGTGTGCCATAGATTTAACACCATTGCCCAGGGCATGGCAAATTTATGAATATATCTGTATTCAGATTTGATGTATTTTTCATTCTGATATGTGGTCAGGTTTGCAGTCTTTAAAGATGTCATTCAAGATGTTTTGAAATATCTTTATATTTTATTTTAAAGACCTAGCTAATAATTTAGATCTATCAAATTTACTTAATCATTCTGCATTTTTACTCAATCCATAGATGTATTTTTCTTGTTTTCCTTTGTCTTAATATTCAAATTGATGATTATAATGCTGGTATGATTTTATGTTAATTTCCTCATTGAAAACTGATTCATTAATGTGTTGTGTTAACATACCTTGTTTTCTTGAGAGAATCATGTTTAAAAAAATTGGTAAGTACTATAATCCAGAATGTACCATAGCAAATTCTCCATTCACATCAACAGAGTAATGTCTCTGCGAGGTTCCACAGGCCAGGCATGGTGGTGTTCACTTGTAATCTCAGCACTGAAGGTGGCAGAAAGATCATCACTTCCAGCCAAATTTGGGCAATTTAGTCATTTTATGTGATACTGTCTCAAAATGAAATTTATAAAGGGCTAGGGATGAATCCAAAGTATTTTTATATTATCTCATTTATTCTCACAAAGTGTTTCTTAATTAAATGGAAATAATCAACTGACTATTTGTGTTTATTGTATCTTTATATATGAAAAAATTCTATTGAATGTAATTTGTGCTTTTTATTTCATTAAATCCAATGTGCCTTCTTTCATCTTATCTTTCATTTAAGTTTGCTGAGTGTTTAATTCTTTCTTTATTCTCCTTAATACAATGTGAACTACTACTGTGTCCACTACACATACTTTAATGTAATATAGGTTTTTCATATAGATTTCATTTCATAATGTAATGTCTCATATAACCTATATAGTTCCTTACAAAAACCATGAACTCCATGAAAGATCATGAGGCATCAGTATCATTCTTTTGATAATAAAAGGAAACAAAAATAGTTGACTGGAATTTGAACCATAGATATGAGAGAGTAACTTACCTGAACTTACAACTTCTTAATTCTAAAGATCTGGTCAGTTCAATACTCCTTTCCTTTTCTCAGTACATTACAACACAGGACCCCAAAACAGACTGGAATATAAACAAATGTGGATATGGGTAAAATCTTCTCCCTTAGCTTTTAAGAAATGAGAGCACAGATAATTTAAGCAATTTGGCCAAAGTCACACATAGGTAGTTAGTAGCATGGTAAGAATAATGACCTAATTTTTATTTATTTATATTTTTTATTATTATTTTTGGCAAAAACAGGGATTGAACTCAGGCCCTTGCACTTGCCAGGTCAGTGCTTATTCTACTGAGCCATCTTCCCAGCCCAATGACCTATTTTTAAACCTGGTCTTCGATTCTGTTTCTTATAGATAAATCTCAGGTATTTTGGAATTTCCAAAAACAGCTGTTAATATTCATAATGATATATGCACAATTATACATGCATACAAGCCACATAGAAACCTCATTTGGAAAACAACATCATTAAGTTATATTACTGGGCCATTTACTAAAAGAAAACTGCCAGAAATATTTCCTTTTGGAGAACTTAGTAACAGTTTTTACTTCCAGTACTTTCTTTCAAAATAGTTGGCATTAAGAACCCATGCATTCAGGAATTTCTAAAATTTCATTAATTAACAACAATAACTAAAATATTTTTGTTGTATGAATTTAAATTCTCATCATTTATTCACAAAAACTGATTATGCCACGAAGCTAGGAAATCAATCAAATATGTATAGATGGGACTTGGCCCAGTGCCGAAAGCAAACAAAGCTACCTCACTCCTGAGATGAACATCCTGTCTGATTAAAGTTTGCAAGAGAAGTTAATGGCACTGTATTCTTTACTACTAATTTTAATTTAAACAGTCATCAATTTTTTTTACCATATGTCTTGTTGAGCAAAAATTCAGGGTATAATATGGTACCTACCGTATGCCTGAGCCATTTTACATTTATATTTATAATGTATATATTTGCATATACATAAGTTTTCATAGCAAACCGTAAAAATATTTAGCTCTGGGAAGTGTGACTTAGAATGAAAACAAAGTTATATTTGGATAATTTTACTATTATTTGGAATTTACTTTCTTGTGTATGAGATCAATAAAAACTTAAAATATATGCCATAGGGCAATTGAAATAAAGGTACAGCCTTGCAACATAAAAAAGTAAAAAAAAAGAAAAAAACAACCTTATGAATATTTATTTGATGAGACTCTTTACTAAGGATTGCAGCAGTTAGACTGGGTGTTGTATCACATGCGTGTAATCCCAGCAATTGGGAGGTTGAAAACAGAAGGATCGCTACAAGTCTGATCTTTGTAGTGAGACCCTGTAGATCCTGCACTAAATACATAAAAAAAGAAAAAAAAAAGAGAATTGCAGCATTTTATTTTCACAGAGATATGTTAGAGATAATGGATAAATTCCATCCTAATTCATAAATTAATTTTACATATGATTCTGGTAAATGTTCTGCTTATAGACATTATTAGAATACACAACTTTGTTGGTGTAAAATGTTTGAACATCTCCTAAAAGATGAAAAAAATAGGTAAAATAGTAAAAAGGAACACAAAAATATAAAAATGGGGTGTAGATTCGACCGAGACCCCAGGATCAATATGTGAGTGGGACCACCAGATACTCTTTCTATCCAAAGGCAAGGCCTGGCATTTTCATCCATCATAAAAGCCTGGTATGAAACCCTGGGGCAGAACTCACTGCAGATAGGCTAGAGGTAAGACCCACCCAGCTGATCCAGGAACAGAAAATTTTGCCACAGTGGCATAGAGAGCTCATATCCAAGGGCTGAAACAGGTAGAAGTGGAACACAGCAGCCAGACCCAAGCCACACCTACCTGGTCATGTTTGAGCCTTTTAGATCCCAACCTGCTGCTAAGGTAATAACTCGACCAAAGCAAAGGTCAGAAGACAGTGCTGTATAAAATTACAAAAAGAAGGACAAAATTGCAATCTCAGGCCCTGAGTCTACCCAGAGCAAATGCAAGAGACAATAATATAAAAGAAATTGAAAATTACACACTGGAAATCTCTGATATAATAGTGGCATCTAAAGTAAAGAAACAACTGCAGAAAAGTATAGAGGAAGTTAAATGAGAAATAATTTCTGATATAAAAAAAAGAAACGATAACTATAATGAAGCAAATACTAAATGCACCTAAAGAAGAAACTAATAAAATATAGAGCAGAATATAAAAATGATGGGATCTTTGAATGAGCAATATAGGAAAGAAATAGAATGCATGAAGCAGATTCAAAGTGCTATGCAGGAAATTAAAACCTCAGTCACAAGCTGGCAAACTATTGAATGAATGTGAAGATAGATTTCATACTGAAGACACCATTGCAACTAAAGAAAATATAACAAAAGATATCTTAAAAACAACTAGGCTACAGGAAAAAAGTAATTCAAAATCTGCAAGACAATGCAAAGATGAACAATGTAAGACTAATAGACATCAATGAGAAAGAAGGAGTCAATGCAAATGATATAAAAAGAATTCGGGCAGAAGTAATAACAGAAAATATTGGCCAAATATTGGGAAACAATCTGAGATTCAGGTACCTAAAGCATATAGAACTCGAAATAGCATCAACCCTGTTAAAACCACACCTAGACATATAATAATCAAGATCCCAGAAATTCAGCACAGGAACAGTATACTAAAAGTGGCTAGAGAAAAGAAACAGATCACATTTAAAGGAAAACCCATCAGAATAACAACAGATTTCTCTTCACAAACCTTCAAGGCAAGCCGGGCGTGGTGGCGCATGCTTGTAATCCCAGCACTCGGGAGGCTGAGGCAGGAGGATTGTTGTGAGTTCGAGACCAGCCTGAGCTACAAAGTGAGCTTAAGGCCAGCCTGAACTGTATAGTGAGACCCTGTCTCAAAAAGACAAAAAAAAAAAAAAAAAAAAAAAAAACCTTCAAGGCAAGAAGAGCATGGAGCAAAGTACTTTAAGTCTTGCAGGAAAACAAATTCCAACTCAGACTGCTATACCCTGCAAAACTCTCTTTCAAGTATAATGGGGAAGTGAAATATTTCCATGACAAAGAACAACTAAAGAATTTCATGATGACAAAGCCATGCCTACACAGATTGCAAACAGATACTGGAGAGGGATCAAAATGACCACAACTCTATAAATGAAAATGGAAAGAACCCACCAAATAGGGCAAACAATTAAACACAGGAGAATAAGAGATTCACAATAACAATCTTTCAATTATTCTTTTGTATACGGCAGCAAAATATTTCCATTAGCATACTCTACAAATGGACTTCTCTTGCACACTATAGGTCATGATTATATCCAGGTCTACAGGGTGGATATCAAGGAAATAGTATTAGTTTAGTCCTACAAGTGACACCTGGCCACCAGTAAGCATGATGGACACTGTTCATGTCCACAACATATAGAACTTTGTATGATATCCTATCCCCGAACTGTTAGAAGTGCTCATCATATATTTGCCATTCTTGTATGTTTTATTCTAATTTTGTGCTTTCATGAAAACTTTAATTAGTTAATATTTTTGTGTATATTAGCCTATCTAATGTTATATGAGTACCCTGAATTGATATATTTTCTCCTAGTATTAGAAACTTTAAAAAGTATATTTCCATTGACTCTATATTACTTCTTCCTTGTCTTGTACACACATACCAAACACACGCAAATATATATATATATATATATATATATATATATATATGAAAAATATGTGTATAACTTGATATAAAATTGAAACCGTTTTGTGTAAATCTTCAATGATCTTTAAAATGGATTTATCTAATATAATTGTATTTTACATAGTCCTACATAACTACCATTTCGACAGCTCTTTATTCTTCATCCAGGACCATACTTCTCTTGCTTTCTGGATTATGGTCTTTGTTATTTTCTATATGCCACATCTGGCTATATTAGAATATTTTGAATTTGTATAACTGAAGAATATTGTACTTCTAGTTTTCAATTTGTGTTTGCAAAGTATAAAATTCAATGAGTACAGATCATTTTTTTCAGTCCTTTGAATTAATTAGTATATTTTCTTACCCATTTGCTCTTTTTATGCTAATGTGGAATAGGATACTATTTAATTTTGTTGTTCTACAGATAATATTTTTATGTATATGCTTTAATGATTTTTTTTCTTTACAATTAGTTTTGGACAATTTCATTTTTGTGTATCTTGGTATGATTCTTATTCATATTTCTTGTGCAAAAGGTTCATTTTACTTGGAAATGTGATGCAGTGATTTCAACTAAATTAAAAAATTTAAAACCTTTAAATATTTATTGTCCACCCCTTTCTACTTTGAGAATTCTAGCCATATGAATATAAGCTTCTTAATTTTGGCACAGAGTGAACCATTATATGACTGATCTGTAAATTCTTCTTCATTTTTATTTTAGACAAATTTTATTGTTTTATTCATTTGAGCTTATAAATAATTTATATACAATGTGCAATTTATTGTTAATCTCATAGTATGTATTCATTTCAGAAATATTTCTCTAAAACTCACTCTGACTACATCTCATATCTTTCATGTTCAATATTTGTCTACAATTTTAATATGCTATATAATTATTGATCTTTAATGAATTTAATGAAATAAATAAATAAAAATAGAGTGTAATGTAAGAGGGTTGACTGAACACTTAATAGGAGGAAAGTCATTACCTGGATGTCAAATTTGATAATGGAATTGAAAATGCAAGGAAAAACATTGGTAAATGGCTGATTTTCTTGTAAAAGAACATCACACAATAAACACACAGTATCTATAAACACAAAATCTTAAAGTTTAATTTTGGCTCACAGTTCTTAGAAAATCCAGTCTACAGCGAGCTGGTTCAACGCACGAAGCATGAAAGAAAGGCAGAGAAAAATTGTCCATTGTAAGTAAGAAGCAAAGAAAGATCAAGGAAACAATAGCAAAGAGACCCAGGTCATGCCCCCAGTGGACTCACCAAACTCCTCTTTCAATCAGATCCTATTTCATGATAGAAAGTCAGCCACAAATCCCCACAATCCTATCACCTTCCACAGGTGAGCATATGACACTGGGGGGAATTGTAAATCTAAATCATAGCAACAAATACGGGGAAGTTGCAGAGAAAGGCCCATCGGGAGCTTGAGCAGTAGTATGAGAGTGATTCTTGAAGGTTAAGCAACATAAATGGGGCCGAGAGAGCAATGGTTCTCAACAAAGAACATGATTTTTGTTAGGGAAAGAGAAGAGCTATGTTGAACTGTGGCCACCGGATAAGAGAGTGTGAGATGATGAGAGGAACATTAAGCCTCCATGGAAATAATATTAATTAAGAACATTTATGGAAGCCGGGTATGGTGTGGAAGGCCTGTAATCCCAGCACTCGGGAGCCTGAGGCAGGAGGATTGGTGTGAGTTCGAGACCAGCCTGAGCTACAAAGTGAGTTTAAGGCCAGCCTGAAATGCATAGTGAGACCCTGTTTCAAAAAGACCAAAAAAAAAAAAAAAAAGAACATTTATGGAACAGTCAGTCCAGGAGCTCAACTTCTTATGTCACGTAAAGCTTCAAAGCAGCCCTTTGTGTTATCCCTGAGTCCATATCCTTGCTTTATGTTTCCTTCTGTTATAGTGGCTGAAGTGTACAAACCCCCATCAAAGGCCTACCTTGCCGTTAGTACTATGGATCTCAAATCCTCAGTTTCTCTCTTCTTTCTGGAACATTAACAGAAAGAAGAGACATTCATACATGTTTGATGCTCTCTTGTCCAATATAAACAAACAACCTCTACATTCCCTGTACTTATCTACCCCATTTTTCTGCACATTTTGTATAGTAGAACTCTGTAAAAGTTTTGTCATATTCACTAACACAAGTTTTATACTTCTTTTTATTGAACAATAAGTAGCAATGAGACAGATTTAAATCAAATCAGTAGGACAGATTCAACAATTTATACATTGCACATTGTTTTCATAGTGGCTTTCTGTCGTACAAGGTACATACATGATACTCCACGCACAAATACTATTAGAGCAGATGCCTCTGATCAATGAAATAAAAGAATGTAGCTGTATACCTATCTTTTTAAAGGCGAGTTATAGTACAGTTTCAATAATTAAGACTTTTCATATTGTCATCTTCCTAGTGGATATCCATAGTACATGAAGCAAACAGGATATCCTGTCCCAACACTATTAGTGCATATATTTCTTCTCATAGAATTACGCCAAAGTAATGCATATTTATCCTAACTGTACTGTTTATACAAACACAGAATGGTTCTTCCTTTGTATGCTCCTTTTTTTGTTTAGTCCTGACAAAGATGCGTGTTAAGTTTTATACTTATAATTGGCTTTCTTTTCTATTGCAATTTTTTTTTTTTTTTTTTTTTTTGTAGAACCGGGGATTGAACTCAGGCCCTTGCACTTGCCAGAAAAGCGCTTATTCTACTGATCCATCTCCTCTGCCCCAATTCATTCTTTGGTTTTATTTTTTTGGCGAAACTGGGGATTGAACTCAGGCCCTTGGTCTTGCCAGAAAGTGCTTATTCCACTGAGCCATCTCCCAGGCTATTTTTGTTTAAATTAATTTTACTGAGAAAAAAGTTGCAATGAGATGACTTCTAAACAGGTTGGTAGGAGAGTTAGAACAATTAATACATTGCATGTTGTTGTCTTTGTAGTAGTCATTCATAGCACAGGATACAGACATAATATCTTGTCCAAGCACTATTAGTACAAATCTTCCTTCTTTTTGAACTAAGAAAAATCAGATATCTATGTATCCTAACTGTTTTGTATATGCAGATACAAAATGGTTCTAGGAGTGGACAACAAAGATTAGCAAACCCCTTATGTGCAATTCTTTTTTTTTTATGGATGAATCAGTGTGGAATCTACCCCAACCCCAGAGTAAACTTTTTTTAAATTTATTTTTTATTTTGTTGAAGTACAAATATCAATCAGACAGTTTTAAAACACCTTAACAAGACTGGTTCGATAAATTAATACATTGCAAACTTTTTTCATAATGTTTTGGTATCGTACAAGGTGCATACATGATATTATACTTACAGACATTATTATAGCAGATGTCTCTTATCATTAAATTAAGAGTGTAACTGTTTACTTATCTTATTTTTTATACATGAATTATATCAAAAATTCAATATTATTTTCCTAGTGGATGACCATAGTACGAGAAGCTGACATAATATCCTTTCCAACCAACATTAATGCAAATCGTGCCTCTCATAGGATTATGTAGAAGCACAGCGTTATCTATCCCAACTGTACTGTCTATACACACACATCATGATCTTTTCTTTCTATACCCCTTCCTTTGTCTACACCTGTCAAAGGTGGGCACTCCATTAACATTCAACTACCTTAGGTGCTTGGACTCGACAACGCAATCCAACACAGTCCAGCATTCCACAACAAAAGTGAGTTATTCAAAAAGTTGTCTACCATAGCCATTTACAGCTCAGCTTAATATTATGGCCCCGTGATGTATACTTCATTTTTATACTTTTCTGCTGGGGGGTTAAAGCCTTGATAGAGCAAGACTTATATATGAACACATGTACTTTGTGTTTCTTGAGTGGTCAGTGAAGTCCCCTCAGGGTTTATCTTGTAGTCCTGTACATTATTCTGTAGATCCTTTGTCTGTGTCATCCATGTGGATGAGTCACGGCCAATGCTTCACCAATTTGCTCTCTGTGAGAGCCTGAGAGAAAGTTTTCTCTCCATGTGACTCTCCCCAGGCACACTATAGAACTTCAATCTCTTTCCTCTGTGGCTCCATAATCTCCTTGTTGAGAAAATTTGGAGCTCAACTGAGTTTCATGATGTTGCAGCATAGGTTCTCCTATGTGCAATTCTTAAAGAATATTATGTTGTCTTGGGGCTGGGGAGATAGCTCAGTAGAATAAGTGCTTGCCTGGCAAGCACCAGGGCCTGAGTTCAATCCCTGGTCCCGCCAAAAAAAAAAAAAAAAAAAAAAAAAAAAGTTCTCTTGTTATGTTGGTACTGATTGCTGGATTATTAGAATTTATAAGGTTTAATTTTAGAAAAATATTTCTGAAATCATATAACTGCTGGAAATGCAGTGCGGCTATAAAATCTCTTTTAGGTCAGTATCAAACATGATACTATGTTTGACACATTGTTATTAAGACTATGTTGCTAAGAAGCATGAAACAGAAAATTATTAAAGATTCTCCACCTTCATATAGGTGATCCTCTATGAATTGTGTAAATCCTGTCTGAATCCACCTTCAGCTTCATGCCTGCACTTCTGCTCTTACATTTACTCCAGTTTGTTCTCTGTCTACTTCAATCATTTGAAAGAGATCTTTTTAAACTTACTAGTGATAACCACATTGCAAAATACAACAGTGACATTTCTGTCTTTATCGCATTCAGCATTTCATTATCATCTATTCCTGTTAATCAAGTACTCTTGAACTCCAATGACTTCTAGATTCTTTTCCATCAAATTGTTTTTCTTTTTCTTTTGTATTTCTGAATTTGAAAGCTTGAACTTTAGGGCAATGAGGGAATGGAATCATGTACATTAATGCATAATGTTCAGTACCTCATCTTATAACTGCTAGAAGTGCACAGTGGTTAGAAGACATCTTTTAGGTCAGCTATTAGTGATAGAATGATCTGTTTCCTGGTGCTGGAAAGTTGCTTATTTATTCCTTGCATTAAATTCTAGTTCTTTGATCACATTTTTGCCTTCACTTTGCATTTCATGTCCTTACAGGGGTATGCCCTTGTAAATTTGTCGTTATGAATTCACCTTTTACTGATACAGTAGATTAAATTGACTGTAAAGGAAATATAAGCCATCATAAGACATGATGTCATGTCAATCTTTCATTAGTATAAGATAATGGACATTCTTTTGTGTAAGGGCTATAAGGAGTTAGTTTATAAAGGAAGTTTAAAGGAACAAAATGCATAAACTTTGGCATAGAACAAGGTCTAATAATCTGTAAATATCAGAAAGTGTGCAAACATTCCCAAGAGAAAATATAGATTTCCTTTAAACAATATGAAAAGGGCTCTAGCAAGAATAATGTAGTTAAAAATACAAGAGAAGATAGAATAGAAATATTAGAATAAAAAGGAAATACTATAATAAACATGAGAAATATGCCATGATATTGTGTTTCACACATTGTGTCAACTTAAGGAGTCTAGAATCTTATTAAGTAACTTAGCCATTCTATATTCTAGGGGGTAGAGGATGTTCCCATATCCCTCTAGGATGTTGTTCTTTGTGTCACACTGAGAAGTTTAGAAGTTTAACTAAGTGACTCAGCAGGAGGCCAGGGTCCTTACTTAGCAAATGTCTTGAGCCTGTGCAAGAGGAGGGATTTAGAATGGTATTTGGTATTTAGATACCAGAGAGGAAGTATCCTGCATACAAGATAGGAAAAAAGGCTTGTTCTCCCCTTTGTGCTCTTGTTGCTCTTGATATCGTTTACCACCATAAACTTGCGCCTCTGGCATGACACCTTGCTTTAGAGCTGATTATGGATGGAAACCTCTACAAACTGTGAGCTAAATAAATATTTTCCTCTTTAACTTCAAGAGTCAGGTATTTTGTCTAAGAAAGGAGAGAAAAATAACCAAGGCACAGGGAATGCTTTTTATTTCTCAAGAAATAAAATAGCTCTGCTAGGTGAAACAAATTGCTATTATAGGAGGTCTGTGACATCCTCAACCTTAGTCTGTACAGAAGTCAAGAACACTGTTATTCTGTCTTTCATGGCGTTAATTAGAAAGCTAGTTCTTGTGCTTCCCAGCATACCATTAAATGATTTTGGGTTAACTTTACTCTGTAAACATTCTTTGAGCTTTTAAAGCCAATGATTGCCTATTCTCTTTCACTTTCGGGCTGTACTAGTTTATCCTTATTGCCAATTTGACATGATAAAGGAACTTTTGGAGACGCAATTGGGTTGTCAGATCCTGAACATATTGGAGTACACACAATGCAATAGATTGCTAAGAGATGAGACCAATTCAAGGAAATAGTCAAGGGTATATGAACATGGGAGGGGATAGATGATATCCAGTTCCTTGTGCTCTGGCTTCCTCCACTGTCTACCACTTCCTAAATAACATGAGTTGAAGAATTTTTCTCTACCATTCACTTCTGCTATGAAGTTTGTGCCTTGCCTTGGAGCCAGAAGCTCATGAGTAATGACCAAAATGCATCTCTCTTCCTTTACGTTGTGGTAGCAGATATTTTTCTCTCAGTGATATAATTAGGAGAACAATTGCTTCATTTTAATTTGACGATTTTCTTTTTTTTGTATTGAGTACTGTTGTCTTCCACTTAGTTGCTCAGGTTACCAATTATGCATGCAAAATTGAAAGAAAAAGAAAGAATAAAAGAATAAAATGTTATAAAAAGTCAAGAAGAAAGAAAAAATAAAAATGGTGAAAAAGTAAGTATTAACTGCTGCTTTCCATAGACCGGCATGGATCCGCAGTACAATTATTCAAGCTATCCCGCATATATGAAACTAGCCGAAGTCTCTGGTTTTCTCATAATTGTTCTAGTACTCCAACGACTGAGAGGAAAGATAGGCTGGTTAAACTGAAATACTATCTTTTGGAATTAATACTCTGAGTATAAAGTACTATAATAGCAGCTTTTGTTTAGACATGGGAGGCAGCCAGTCTAGCATTTTAAACTACCAACATGTTTTTCATCTTTTCTTTTTTTCACCACTTTATGAGTTCACTCAAATTGCTTTAGACTTCCCCTTCCTTCATCTTTATTTTTGCCTAGTTATTTCTCAGTGTAGTAGCCTGAAGTAGTTCTCCCAAGACCTTCACAATTTATAAATAAAGCCATAGTCAAAAATCCTCAGGAGGCATGTAGCCTTTTTTTTTTTTTTTTTTTTTTTTTTTTTTTTTTTTTTTTTTTTTTTTTTTTTTTTTTTTTTTTTGCAATTCTCTAGGAGACATATTAGTATTCCACTACATTTTACAAGTTCAAATGGAAAAGAAACATACATCATAAACCTTCTACTAGGGTTGACCTTATCCATATTTGAATTGTCTCATTCTATAAAAACCTTCAGTATACTAGCTACCAAGTAAGCATCATAATCTCTTTAAAGTTGCAAAGTTTAAATACTAAGAATACAGTAAAATTCTGGTGTTAGAGTCAGATTTTATGACTTTCAACACTATTTTAATTATATATCTATGAATATTATTAAAGCTGAGAACTTTTAAAGAATTAACAAATGAAACCAGTGTAAGAGCACTGAGTTGTCTTTTTTTTTTTTTTTTTTTTTAGAACCGGAGATTGAACTCAGGCCCTTGAATTTGCTTGCCAGGGAAGCACTTATTCTACTGAGCCATCTCCCTGGCTCTCCCAAGTTGTTTTTCACTATAAAGACCACTAAATGCATGAAGACCTGTACTCAAAAAATGTGAAAAGTTCAGTCTTCACATCTGAGGGACTCAATGGAATAAGTATAAAGAATATAGGACATCTAAGTTCACCTTTGTCCTATTTGTTTCATTGGCAAGTGTTGTGGATTTATTTCTACAGGATCCCCTCTGATCTTTCCTGTCATGAGGGACTTAAATAATTTATGTCTTAGTTTGTTTTCTGTAGCTATAATAAAATCAGTGATGCTGAGTACTTTATTAATTTAAATGGTTCATTTGACTTATGATTCTAAAAAGCTTGACAGTGTTGTCTTGGTGAGGGCTTCTGAGCTGTACAATGTCATGGCAGAGAGGTAGAAATGGAGATGGTTGTGTACAGAGGGAAAACCATCGTTGTTGTTTCTTTAAACCATCTAGCTGCTCTAGAAAATAATCCATTCCTGTCAGACTTGATCTTATCCCATAAACAGCATTAATCTGTTCATGAGTGTAGAGCTCCTGTGGCATAACTATGTCCCACTAGGTCCTGTCTTTTAAAGGTTCTACCACTTACAATGCTACCTCACAGGTAAGTAAGCTTCTACTACACAAAACTATATTTACAAAGCACATTAAATAGAAGACCCACAAGGCCAGCCAACATTTTGGCTCTAGCCTTTCAAGGTCAGCGAAGACTCAGGACATAGGAGAACCTGTACTGCAACATCATGAAACTCAGGTGAGCTCCAAATTTTCTCAACAAGGAGATTATGGAGCCACAGAGGAAAGAGATTGAAGTTCTATAGTGTGCCTGGGGAGAGTCACATGGAGAGAAAACTTTCTCTGAGCCCCTCACAGAGAGCAAATTGCTCAAGCACTGGCCGTGACTCATCCACATGGATGACACAAAGGATCTACAGAATAATGTACAGGACTACAAGATAAACCCTGAGGGGACTTCACTGACCACTCAAGAAACATAAAGTACATGTGTTCATATATAAGTCTTGCTCTATCTAGGCTTTAACCCTCCAGCAGAAAAGTATAAAAATGAAGTATACATTGCGGGGCCATAATATTAAGCTGAGCCTTAAATGGCTATGGTAGACAACTTCTTTGAATAACTCACTATTGTTGTGGAATGCTGGACTATGTTGGATTGCGTTGTCGAGTTCAAGCACCTAAGTTATTTGATTGACAATGGAGTGCCCACCTTTGACAGGTGTAGACAAAGGAAGGGGTGTAGAAAGAAAAAGTCATGATGTGTGTGTATAGACAGTACAGTTGGGATAGATAACGCTGTGCTTCTACATAATTCTATGAGAGGTAAGATCTGCGCTAATGATGGTTGGACAGGATATTATGTCGGCTTGTAGTACTATGATCATCCACTAGGAAAATAATTATTGAATTTTTGGTATAATTCATGTATAAAAAATAAGATAAGTAAGCAGCTACACTCTTAATTCACTGATAAGAGATATCTGCTAAAATAACATCTGTAAATATAATATCATGTATGTACCTTGTACAATACCAAAACATTATGAAAACAGTTTGCAATGGATTAATTTATCAACTCTGTATTGTTAAGGTGTCTTGAAACTGTCTGATTGACATTTGTAGTTCAATAAAATAAAAAAAATAAAAAAATAAACAATACATTGCATAAAAAATTAAAAAATATAAAACTCTAGCACATTGCTTTAGGTTAGATATGGCAAATTAAACTCAGGCATATATATGTTGTTTATCTTCAAGCCCACTAAAAAGATAATAAATGATTTTAAAAGTAAAATTCATGAAAAAGAGAAATGACAAGAGAACTTTTAGTAGTAAAAAGAAATAGTCAAGTCTTACTCTGATTTAGCAGATCTCAGAAAAGTCATGTCTAAATGTGTGGAAAAGGAGAATGGTAAGGCAAGAAGTAAGCCTACTCCCATCATAGATGCTGGAAAGGCTTCCTCAGTTAAAAATGTCAAGTAACTCTTGAGGCAAGACAGTAGCTGAGATTGAAAATACTTACCTTCCTGAAATGATATCAAAGCAAGTAAGAAGCCTAACCCAAATTTTTCTCAAATCCTGCAGAACTACTTTCCTCAGTCTTTTTTCTGGTTGAAGGCAGAGAATGCTTTGTGGAACTGTACCGCTCAGACCCTATGGTCAGGGACACCAGGCTCAGCTGAGGGTAGAAGAGATGCTTTACACTGGAAACAAGGAAAGAAAAGAAAATCTACATATCAAATAATGACAGTCCCAGTGTCTTTTGGGTACTCAGCTTCAGTACACTAGCAGTCAAGCTTCTACCCTGGCATAGACTAGAGAAGGAAGAAGGAGAAATCAAAGAGTAATAACACCAAGATGAACATAACAGGAATAGCATGTGTATTCAGAGGAAGATTTTAATTCATTAGAGAATTTGAAGATGAATTAATATTGGTACTTTCCACTAACTAAATAGACAAAATGAGCCAACTAATAATGTGTGGAAAATAAGTTATATAAGAAAGAAGAGAAAAGTTATCATAATAAGCTGGATAACAAAGCTATTAAAATGCAATGTGGTAGTAATAATATTAGCACTACATTGGTTTAAAGAAGTACAATTTGTGTGTTAGGTGGAAGGGGTCATTTAGGAAAGCTGAATTATCACAATAAGCAGTCACCAGATACCATCTAAAATTAAATGTTTAACAAAACAACATTACAAGTGCATAATTTAGATATGGATAAATAAACATCAAAATACAGAGAGGAAGAATTATATGTTTGCTTTTGAAAGGAAATTATGGACGCTTAGAACAGAGCAGGGTATTTGTGTTTTCATTATGAGCTGAGTAGTAAACCTTGACTTTTAAAAGTATTTATATATTTATTACTTAGATTAATTAATAAATTAAAAAAATGTTATTCTCAACTATACAGTTATGATGTCTCCTAATTTAGAAATTGCTAAAATGAAAAAAAAGTTTATTGCCTTCTCTTCACGAAGGATTTAAACTCTTTTTCATTGAATTAGATACTACTGTTGAAGAGGGTATGTTAAAATTTCCAAACCCTTGTCAAATTCCAAATATGGGAAGTGTTTAAGCTACCCATACATGTACTTCACACTATAGATAAAATCTGTTCTGGTGACTTTACTTCCTGCCACAAGTGTGTGGGTGTTTTTACTTTGGATGTAATATGATCTTCCCATATGTACTAACCGAAAAATTGATGAAAAACAAATCTGGCTTGAGAAAACAGAACTGGAATCCACTGCAAACACCATTAGCCTGGCGTAGGAAGAAACTTTTATATCACAATAATTCTTACCACTTCTTCCACTGTTGACTACACTCTTTGTTTCCTGATTTGAATTTATCCCTGGTTTCCAACTTTTGTTTCTTTTTCCTTGTTTTATTCTTAGTCTTTACTTAAAACCCAAGTTCTTATAACATTAGTAGAGTAGCTATCAAATTCCAGACTGAACCCCTTGGTTTTTGATGAAGCTAAGTGCTGATTCTCCTCTGCTTCTCATTCTTGTATCTGTCCTGTCCCTATACTGTATCTAGTGTAATGTATTCCAGCAATAAAAATTATATTTGACTTACTAAACACTTCATTTATCTGTCAGCCTTGTATAATCATAGGTTTGAATACAGTTTTAATTCTTGTATTCTTAATAATTGATACCTTATTAGACATCATTTGTCTTTCAGTTTCCATTGTCCTCACAGTTTATGCTTATAAAGAGCTTTTTATTTATTTTTTTATATAAGGAGCTTTTTAAAAACTATTTCAGACCTAGTAAGAATGTAAGCATCATGTCTTTGAAATTATTTTCTTCCTCATTTTGCTTTCTATATTCCCTTTGGCACATCAAACCTTTGATATAATCTTTATCTCCTTTTTTGTGTTCATTCCTGAATATCTATTAGAGACCTCCAATACAGTTCTTTCTATATATAAAGAGGATTACATATTAAGAACTTTCTATTGCTCCTGTACCTAACAAAATAGTTTAAACAATGTATACATGTCCAGCCTGTTTGGATTCTGCTATGGTATTTGAAGTGAAATTTTAGATCAATTGGTGAAGTTTGAGATTGGTTTAATATGATTATCCTCCAATGTAACAGCTGTTGAGCTGTGGCTTCTTCACTCTGCATTACTCAAAGAAAGCATGAGGGTGTGAATATGTGTGTGTGCTTCTGTGTGTGTGTGTGTGTGTGTCTATATGTGTGTATGTGTGTAAGCGAGGTAGCAAATAAAAGGTGACTGGGAAGAAAAAGAATTAGAAAATATTTCTGTATCTTTTTACTTCTCAACATCTGTAGGGAGTTACTCATAACTTTATTTGGCAGATGCTAGATTTAATATGAATATTGGAATTTGGTGCATTTGTGGTATACATCACTTATTCAAAATAGTATCATAGCTTTAGTAACATGTACTTTCTTAGGCTTCCCTTTTCTCTTTCTTAGTACTTCATGTATGTTTGATACGGTGTTTTATTCTATGTAAGACAGATGCTATTTTAGACTATTTGGCTTAATCAATTAAACTATTACTTTATTTGGTCAAGAAGGGGAATTAACTTTTGAAAAATATTCTTTCTGTTTCCATCAAGAACTTCATTCTTGATGTTTATTTGAGTGTTAAGGTTGGTGTTGACTTCAGCTGCTAATGATGCAGGATTTGAATGTTCCAAGGGGATTTTTGAATTAATTAAGTGTGAAGACTTCCTCATCAGCTTGTCTTATACTTTAACAAGAGCTTTTGGTTATTTAAAAGTGCTAGAGCTAGGTTTATTTCTTTCAGTATAACTAGGATTATGGTAGTGGTCTAGATAATCCTAATCTGACTCAATATTCATTCTTTGGAAAGAGAGAGTATATCATAGAAAACGGAGATGCTACCTGAAAAGCAGCCATCACATAGCAACACCTGGAAGGATGAGATGGTTTTATATAAAGTCTTTGACATTGAGTCATATGAAAATGGTCATTATCAAAAAAGTAAAAATAGGGCCAGGGAGATAGTTCAGCAGTATAGCTGTCTTCCTGGCAAGCAAAATGTCCTGAGTTTGATCCCTGGTACCAAAAAAAAAAAAAAAAAAAAGTAACAAAGAATGCTGGTATGTATGTCAGAACAAAACTCTCCTATACTGTTGATAGGAATGTAAATTAGAACAGACATGATGGAAAACAGTTTGGAAGTTCCTCAAGAAATTAAAACAGATTCAACATATGACTTATATAAATATACTACTCCTGGTTATATGTCCAAATACTCAAAAGTTAGTGTACAAAAGAGAAAAACCCATGCTTATTGTGGCACTTTCCATAACAGATATGTTACAGTCTCTGCCTAGGTACCCATCAACAGACAAAGAAAAAACTGACAGGCACACAAAGACACAGTTATATACACAAAAATTATTAGATTGATTTTATTTATTTCAGTTGTATTAGCCATTTTTTTTCTGTATTTTAGGGAAAGATCTACAGGGTGTTCAGTGTTTTACTACTAGATTGGACTTGTAGTGATCCACCTGTTTGTAGCCTCCCAAGAGCCACGATTACAGGTGCACACCACTACCGCCAGTCTCAACTGTTGTCTCAGCCCCCCCAGAGGCGGGCCAGCAGGGCAGGCCCGGAGATCAAATCCTGGACCCTGCACCTGCTTGAAGGCATTTTAATCTGCTGAGCTATTTGGCTGGCCCCATACTAGATGTTTTTTTAAGTTCTTGATAATCACATGTGACTAGTATCTATTCCGTTAGGCAACAGAGATTTTCAAGAGACTTAATGTCTCTTCTAATCCTAAAAATTAGAAAATATTTTTAAACTGAAGGAAATTTTTATCAATCTTTATGAAAACAAATTTATCCTGTTTATGCAATTCCAAATTCTTCCATTGCTCAGCAAATTTATTGATACTCATCTCCTCAAGAAAATTAACCAAGGCCTTGCCCTCAAGGTACAAAATTGTCTAAGTAGACATGAGCAATTCAATTATGTAGATAAGCGTTTTTTCTCCATTGCATTTTGATCGTCATAACAGATTATAGTGATATAGAAGATGAAACAGCCAACCTCAAAGGTACCTGGAACGAATTCCTGTTCTCTAAAACCGAAGAATGAATATTAGGAGTAATGGAGGTTAAGAGCACAATACCTTTTTTAGGGGAAAGACAGCATCTGTCCAAGAGAGGGACAAAAAGGACCCAAAGGAAATCCCCAGGAACCTGCCTTTTCAAAGGATTTTTATAGAGTAAAACCATGAGGTGAAGTGGCTTTAAGGTGCAAATGCACTAATTGGGCATGAGGTGAGACAAAACTATGGTCAACCAATAAAATTGCATTCAGGACCAAATGGGGAAGCAAGTCGTGTAGCAAGTAGATGTGAGCACAGAACAGGGGCTTTTCCTTATTCAGTTGGGTCAGTGACTCTCTCTAGCTTCCAGGTGATTGATACCTACTTAGAATATCAATCCCTGAGCCCATTCCTGGGGAAGAATGTGGCTCCATTTGTTTACTTCTTTTTCTTAAGGTCTGGCCCACAGCAGGAATGTCTGTCTCTTCTAAAGTTGCGAAGTCATCTTACCTTCCACATTGTCTCCTTGAGGGCCTCCCCTGTGTAGCTGCCTATATTTCTGTTTAACTCAGGTGCCTTCAACATTAGCTTACTGTGTTTCAAGTCTATTGACATAACTAGAAAAGAGTGGTGAGGAGTGGATTTCTACAAATGCCAACATATTCTCTAAAACCTTACAATCTTATCAAGCACTGAGCCAGCTGTTTAAAGTACAACAGGTTTTAAATTAAAATGGAAGAAAAATGAAAACATACAGCAGTATACCACCCACTATACACACACACACACACACACACACACACACACACACACACACATATACTTCTACATTTTAGGCATCCCCCTCTATATTCAGCCTCTGGGCTATGTTGTAAGTTGGTATTTGCAAGTAAATGGTAAGGCTTTCTCAGTGCTGAGGGAATTACATAGTCATCAAAAATTACTTTTTTAAAAGGTCTGCTGCTTGGAAATTTGCCAGCAAACTCACTATAGCCTCAGTACATAATGTAAATTTTTAATGATTGTAAATTTTCTAAATTCAGCTTTTAACAAATCATGTGGTGCGTTCAAATTTTTAAAACAAACATAACCCAATTAAGTTGATATTTGATTAAACTGTATTGCCACTTCATTGAAGCATTTAAATAAATCAACATTAATATAATTTTACTACAGTAAATAAAGTTACGTCTGTATACTTGAAATGTCAATATTCACACATAACTCTTGAAAATTAAGTACTCCCTAGATTCTGAACAAGGAATCCAGTATTAATTTGGAGGTAATCATTGATTTCTTTTTTATTGGTGGATGGGACTACTTTTCTCCCAAATTCTAAAAGTTCAATTTAAGAAAAAAAAGTAAAACAGAGCTGACTCACAGCCCTTGGGCCTCCAGGAAGTCTGGTCTGGCACTGGAATGTAGTATAGCTGGCTCTTCCCAGCTTCACCACAAAGAAGAAAGTGTTTCAGTGTGAAGATTTCCTAGAAGCTTAAGACTTGACAGTGTTCTTTTTACAGAATGCTCAGATGATCTTCTGCCTACTAGTGTATCCTCAAGTACATATTCCTTCAGAGTGCAGAAATTCTGTTCCTTTTGGTTGTCAAATGAATTTTGCAGAGTTTCCCACACAATTTTTAACCAACAAATGACATAATTTAAAGAAAATGAAAATCTGTGCATAAACTTCCCCTTTCTCAACATGTGCCATAACACACAAATGTCTACCTTTGTGAGACTTTAACATCTACCTCTGAATTTTCGTGAATTTCTATTTCATGAGGGTGTGTTACAATACACTGGTGTCAACATAGAATAAAATACTCAATATAAAGGAATAGTAAAGCAACTATTTTTGAATTCTAAAACTTCTATTAAAATTGCCCTAATAATGATTCTCATTCATGTTTTCTCCTAAAATGTAATGCCAATTGGTGTTTCAAAGAACAGCTATAAGGAATGTTTTTTCATTCTGATAGGATAATATTATTAGTACACACTGTGCAGCTTTTCCTGGCAAACTACCCTAACATATTGGTTGAGTGTTCCTTATCTAAAAGGCTAGGGAGAAGCAGTGTTCCAGATTTTGTATTTTTTATTATTTTAGAAAATTTGCAGAGGGTAGGCCAAATAGATCAGCATATTAAAGCACCTGCAAGCAGGCACAGTGGCTGGGGTTCAATCCCCAGGCTTACCATGCTGGTCCCATCCCCTGGGTGTGCTGAGCTGGCAGTTGAGACTGGGTGTTGTGATGTGCACCTGAATTCCAGCTCTTGGGAGGCTGTAAACAGGCAGATCACTATGTGTCTGATGTAGCAGTGAGACCCTAAACATCCTGTAGACCCTTCCCCAAAAATACAGAAAAAATGAAAATTTGCAGAGAATTTATAGGTGAAGTATGCCTAATTCCTTCCCCAAATCTGAAATATACAGTGCTTCAAAATGCAAACTTTTTTTAGATTTCAGAATTTTGGTTAGGGATGCACACTCTAAATTCACATTATTTGCCGAATAACATATTTTTCTACAGCGGATAGCTTTTCAGTCAGCTAGCACTGACTGGTAGAAAAGACTCCTAATGAATACCTGCCTATAATGCCAGTGTTATACATTTCATTATCTAAGGATAAAGGAGACATTTTAGGAGCAGGAATTAGTTCTTTTCATTTTGCATTTCTGTTAATGTTCAAGCAATAGATGCTATAAATGATGCTATATTTTTGGTAATATTCATAGTTCTGTGTTTAAATTGTATTCCTCCTTCCTATGTCCTTGAGCAGCCTATTTGAATTTTGACTGGTTTCTGGAATCCTGTATGTCTCAAAGTACACTAAATCCTTTTTGAGTATGTTCTGACATTATATTCCTTGCTAAGGAAAGATAATCCAAAACAAATCTGCCTTAAGAACTTCTAGTTAAGTGGAAAGAGGTATTTATATTGTCCAAACTAGAAAATTCTATGATTGGTTAGAATTATGTTTTGATGCAATAGATAGAAAATCTTAAATAAAAGTATTTAAACAAGACAGATTGTTCCTCTCATGCATTCAGTTGTAAAAGTGTATAATGGGAGTGGTAGGACTAATTCTTTGATCTTGCAGTCTTCTATACCTGGTCTCTATGTTAAACCATGCCTCATGGCCAAAGAGGGCTTTCCACAGCCATCAGGTCTGCATTACAGGTATCAAGGAGCAAGAAAGAAAAGAAAACACTCTTCTCCTTAAGTAGATTCTTAGAAACTACATACTTAACATAAATCCCATTGGCCAGGACTTAATTTCATTGGTCACAACTTGTTTTTAGAAGATAAAACTTTAATTTTATGTGGGGTAAACAGGTACCCAACTAAAAATTTGGAATTCTCATATTTCAGAACAAAATCAGTTTTGGGAGACTACTAGCTATATATATGCAGTACTACTCTCTGGAATAAAGGTCTTGAGCCTCAAATGATCCTGTCATGGGTCTGACACATAAAAAAAAATAAAAGTCACAGAAACCCCTATGTGTCCAGTGGAGCTTCTTAAAAGAATGACTTAAAATATTTTTTTCTGTGTTGGAACATATTTAGAGCTTCTTTCATTAGAGCACTCCTATTCTCATAGAACTGAAATTGATTGTTTTCATTTCAGTTGTTTCTTATCAAAATAATCCATACTGACATGATAAGTTTCCAAATTTCCATTCTGGCATAATATATAATTGTGACACAATAAAGTAGAATTATTTTCTGAAATGCATAAAATAGTACAGTGTGAATATTTTGGCAATGATTAAAATAAAATAATAAGGAACACAAAAGTGCATTTCTGTGTGTAGGATTAAAACACTGTCACTTTTAATTTTATTCTATTGACTATTTTATCAGATAATATTTACATTAAAGGCTAAAATGTGCATAAATAGAAAAGAAGCTTGGTGGCTGGTGATATACCTCAGTGGTACAGTGCCTGCCTGGCAAGTGTAAAGTCCTGAGTTCAATGCCCAGTACAAAAAAAATTAGTGATTTACATCTTTTAACTTTCTAAGTTGCTACACTTTTAAATGATTCCACTGATATTGCAACTATTTAAACAAACCCAAATTAATTGAAGATTTAGAGTTGATCATGTAAATAGTATCATTCACATCATTCACTGTATTTTGAGTGCTTACTCTGTTCCAGGCACTATGTTACATGTTTTGCTTACATTGCATTATGAAATTGTTAGAAGAGCCCACTATGATAGCAATGTACGTGAAAAAAGTGAAACTCATATAGGTCACATAACTTGTCTAAATCCATACAGCTCGTGAGTAACGAAGTACAGAATTCTGTCCTAACTAAGCAAGTTGAATCTGCATAACCCTGTCCTCCACCTCTGTGTCCTTTCCCTTCTTGCTTACTTGAAAGTTATTTATATGAAAAATCCGTATCTGTGCTGTGTAATCTGGTAGTTAATAATCTTATATTGGATTGTGAATGATATTTGAATTAATTAAAATCTAATTCAGCTATAGAACAATGTATCATGTATTCTTTGGGGACACATAGCTGGTGGCTACCCACTGAGGAGCATAGATATAGAATATTTTTATCATACAGTAACTCATGGAGAATTTTAATGTAGATAACTGGTTTTAACCTAGAATTCTCTTTAAGCTTTTTTTTGCCTGGCTGTCTGAAGATATGGTCAAAAGGAAAAAGGTAAAACTCTTTAAGAAGTCATAGTCTGCATTTGTCATTTTTCCTCATAAATTCCATAGTTGTAAATAAAAATCTGAGGAAAATATAGCTATCTCTTAAATATTGCAATTAATGCATTATGTGTTCTTTATTATAACTGTTCATTATCTCATAATTGTGAACTCCATTGGTAGAATCATGTCAGACACACAATATCAATTCTAGAAATATAATGTAGTCCATTTGGGCTGCTACAAGACAAACATCAGAGTCCAGGTAGCATTTATTTATTTATTTATTTATTTATTTATTTATTTATTTATTTATTTATTATTTGGTGGTTGGCTCAGCCCACCCTGTGGGTGGAGCTGAAGTGACATGTGGTGCCAGGGATTGAACCATGGCCCCTGCACTTACCTAACCTGGCCTAAGCAAGTGCTTTAGACAGCTGAGCTAACTCGCTAGCCTTCTAAGTAGCTTTTAAGCACAGAAATTTCTCACAGTTCTAGAGGAAATCCAAGAGCAATATACTTATAACTTGGTATCTGCTGAGGGCCTGCTTTCTACTGTGTGGGTAGCCAATAATTTATTGTGTTCTCACATAGTGTATGAGGCGAGGAAGTTCTTAAGGGCCTCTTACTAATCCCATTTTCAAATGCTCTAGCCTCACAATCTACTTTCTTTCTTATAGTCCTACCTCTAAACAGCTTCCCAGTTGAGAGTAGGTTCACATATGAATTTGTGGGTATACACAAAAAATCAATTATTGACAAAAGTTAATGTCTGATAGAATGCAATTCTTTCACATGGCGTTTAGAGAATTTGTCCATTCTTTTTCAACATTATAGTCAAAACTTATTTCTTATTGTAGGTACTATTACACCGTGAATATTTTGGCAATGATTAAAATAATGAGGAACACAAATGTTCATTTCTGTGTGTATTATTAAAACACCATCACTTTTCATTTTATCCTGTTGCCTATTTTATCAGTTAATATTTACATTAAAATGTAAAAGGTGCATAAATGGAAAAGAAGCTTGGCGGTGTGGTATGTACCTCAATTGCACAGCATCTGCCTGGCAAGTGCAAAGTCCTGAGTTCGAAGGGCAGTACCAAAAAAAGAAAGGAAAGAAGCTTTAATTATCTGTGGATTTGATACATGGTCGGATACAAAATCCTGTACTTTAAAATTTCCAACTTAAAAACTTTGGTGGATAAAGCAGTAAGTCACACTCTAGATTTTACTGAAAAAAATCAAGCACATTTGTGTATCTAAGATATGTTATATAAGAGAGTACTGGGCTGGCCTGATAGCTAAGCACAGAAAAGCACCTGCTTTGGCAGAGCTCAGAGGCTGGGTTTGATCTATGGTGTGCCTGTGCTGGCCTTACCGCTGAGATAGAGATTGAGACTGGTTGGGTGGTTTGTACCTGTAGTCCCAGCGCTTCGGAGGCTGAAAACAGGAGAACAACTACAAGTCTGATCTACATAGTGTGACCCTGTAGACCTCATACATCTTGTCCTAGAAACAGAGAGAGAGACAGAGACAGAGACAGAGACAGAGACAGATACTAAATAGTGAGACCCTGTAGACCCTGTTCTAAATACAAAAAAAGTGAGGACTATGGTGGCAGGTCAGGAAAAAGCAGTGAAAATGACTTTATATACTTCTATTTTTAATTAAGCTCACTCTTCTCAAAAGGGAAAAGGAGACAATTATCGTATAAAAAGCAACATTTGCCCATAATTTGAATATCTAGTCTTTGTGTGCTTAAGAAAATATATTCAGAAGAAAAATCAGCAAATATCACAGTTACGCTAACTTTGAAATTAACAAGTGACATATGCCTTCTTCTGAGAAAAATAGTCAAATCAGTCGATTTCCTACATATGAACCTGAATTTAAAAGCTCCAAAGAAAAACAACAAATATCATATTTAAAAAGCATGTATTCTTATTTCTACATACTGGAATTCTCAGCACTAATTGCTATTCTGGAGAAAATTGATTTGCATTTAAATTGAACATCAGCACTGAAACCTAGCAGAATGATGATCTTTCCAAGTTGCCTTTCAATGCACTTCTTAGATAAAGGGCAACTCCTTTCAGTTTTTGGCATAGTAAATTGCATTTTCTATTGTGAAGTACTGTAGAAAATCCAAAAATGCACTTTGTAATAATATTTACATCTCTGGACTTGTTAATAGCAATAACAATGGAATATTATTCAGTCATAAAGGAAAATGAAATTATGCCATGTGTGGAAAAATAGATGGCACTGGAGAGCAGAATTTTCAGTGAAATAAGCCAGACTGAGAACATCAGACATTGTACATTTTCTCTCATATGTACATTGAAATACAAAAGAGAGTTGATGTCAGGAAAGTAATTTGAAGACTCTTTGATAAAATGGAATCAGGAGGAGGAGAAAAGGTAAATTGTGTAATGGGGCGATTCTTCAAAATATGTGATATGCATGGATGAATATACTACAACAAAACTCTCAATTCTGTAAAACTAATGAAGAAAAAGTAATACAATTAAAACAAAATATAAACAATAGCAAAACAATAAATAAGCATTCTAATAGCTTCAGTAATTATAATATTGACTCTGAAATTGAGAAATTTTGAGTTATTGGAGATAGTTAAAATCACCTAGCCTATTCAGAGAGAGCAGAGAATTGTACAACCTCAGAAAACTTATTTCCACTGTGTATAGTAGATACAATCCTGGATTCTAATAGTGGAAACCTAGCCATCAGACTCAGCTCTGAAAACTAGAGGATTTTGTTTAAGTCCTTTCTGTCAATTCACTTTTCTCTTCCCCTGAATCTGTTTGTTCTACAAAGAGAGGTGAAACCCTTTCCATGTTTAAGATCTACAAACCTTCATTTTCTTGTTTTGCACAAAGGAAAAGTTAATATTCTAATAGAATTTACAACACTGAAATACTAAATGGACTTGTAAAGTTATTATTAATTTCATTTGAGGAGGAGAGGGGCTAAAACTCAAGTAAGTTGATATTAATTTATTTGAAAGATGGCATCCCCCAAATAAATTAATCTTCAGTTTAAGTATTTCTGTTTTCTCTCTCACTCTGAAAAGTGAGTGCTAATGTGCAGCATTGTGACTATTTGTCTTAAATGATCATTATTTTGCACTAAAACTACAATTCTTGGGACTAGTCTGCACTCACTTGACCTGAAAATGTTCATGGGCCATTTAAAAATAATTTTCGTTGAAGTTTGAAAAGGAAACTATTTTCTGCTTAACTTCTCGTTAGACAATTCAATTACCTGTAATAGCCTATTCCCTAAATTTAACGGTTTATCAAAGTTTTATGTGCATTCTATAAGCTACCTAGGAATTTAATAGGAGCAAGAATTTGGCCAAACTAGATGTCTGCATCCATGTAATTACTTAGATTTTTTGCTCTACTTACTATGGAGCACGATTATATTAATGACATACGTATGCTTAGCTAAGGCAAAGACAATGCGCAGAGTGAGAGTGAAGATAGTTAGGCTTTAGCAATAATTGATAAGTGAATTGGACCCCAATTACCCAATTTACTAGTTAACCAGGTAAGTGATTCTTTGGCCTCTGTAATTATTTCTAGAAAGTTACTTATTAGTCAATTCTCTTTTTTGGTTTTACTCCTCACAGTAGCTCCATTTATCTAGCAAACTTCCTTTACATGCAACGTAACAGTGGAAACTCTATTGTGAGGAAAGAACCAAAGCAGTGTTCATTGTATTTTTAGGAGAGATCATAATGTCTAGTATATAGTTGATGCTGTATTAAATTAGTTATAGACTAAACAATGGATCATCCTGGACTAATAGATGACTTCCAATTATGGAGCAAGAATTACCGTTTCAGGATCAGTTTTATAGTTATCTTAAATTTGGTACCTCAAATTTTAGCCAAGATGAAACAGCACATCTTTGGGATATGTTGGGAAACTGCTCTCTTCCCCTGCCTTATTGTCAATAAGAAAATAATGGTAAAATATTATTAAGAACTGCTTTCCATGGTAAGAAATTTGTTGAAAGAATATACCAGAAAAAAATAATAGCTTATACAAGATAATTAGGAGCATTTTGAAGATTTTTCATTTCTGTTATAAAAAATTATAACTTAAAATTAATTATAACTTAAAATAATTAAAATTATTTTAGATGGTACTGGTAGAGACAGTGGACACAGAGAAGGAAAGATTTAATAACTGTTTAATTGAATTTTTTCTTACATGTGAGCGTAAATCCATAAGTGAGGGAGCTGCAATGACAGTTTCCATGACAAAGTTCAAATATATTAATAAAGATCTCACAGGTAGTATTGATCTAATTAATGTTTAACAATACTTACAGTTTTAGCATTAGTAGGATCAAGTTGAATTTTTTTCCTTTAAGGTGTATTATACCTTTCTATTTTTATTTCTTCTTTTGATTTCTTATACTAGGGAGATTGTATGATATTTGCACATATGGTTCTGGTTTATTTCACTTACAAGTATATCTTTGAGTGGCATCCACTTAAATATAAATGCTTCAAGTTTATCATTCTTTATAACTGAATAATACTCCATTGTATACAAATACCACACCTGTTTCAACCATTCCTCATGTGACAGGCATATTGGTTGTTTCCAAGATTTGGCTATCACAAATTGTGCTGCTATAAACAGGTACACATATATCACTATGATATGACATTTTAAGTTCCTGTGGGAAAATTCCCAGTAAGGGGATAGCTGGCTTAAATGGGATTTCCAGTCCTAGTTTCTTGAGGAGTCGCCACACTTGTTTCCATAATGGTTGCACCAGGGATCAAGTCCTTTTTATCTTCAAATGGCATCCTGATAACTGAGAGCAAATATATTTATCGATTTTTGACATAAAATTAGCAACACTTATATGCTTCAGTGGTAAATGCAAATGGACATTCTAGAGACATGATTCATAACCGTTGGCTCACCAAAATTTGAGGTGCTGAATGTGTTCTCCATCTTAAAAAAAGCTTAATTTTTGCTTCATCAGCGAGTAAAGGAAGAGAGTGATTTAACAGTTACAGCATTGGTTCCTCATGCTGTGATAAGCAGTAACTGATCATTGATTCCATATGCACAGGGTAGTACATTTTGTCCTCAGAATTCCATGCAGGTCTTTACAGATTTTATACTTGTATCATTGGTGTGCATGGCAGATCCTCTAATCAAGGTGCTAGCTTTGTTTACATTTGGTATATACCAACCCAGTCCAATGTAACTTTTAGTCTTAGGAAAGACTTTTCATTTATTTTGTTTAAAGTGTTCTGCTTCATTCTTTCTGACAATGTCTGGGCACCTTGTGGTCTGAACAGCTACTAAGTAGGTGTAAATTTCCCTTATCAGTCAACTGTCAGCAAATTGCCTTTGACTGAAAAGGAAAGCAAACCTTACACATAGTTAAAACACTGCAAGTTACATGTACTGAAATTGTAGTGAAGAAAGCATTTTAAAATTATTTGGGAGAGTACCTGTTTTATGATGTATTCTTTCTTAGAAACAAATTTATGAAAATAAAACAGGCAAATAAACACTCAGGTATAAAAATTATATGGATAGAAAAAATTAAGCAGCACTGGACTTTGCTGCTGATGGTGTATCTTGCCTCTGAAGAGTATCAAGTCTATTTTAAGTAACTAGAAAGGTCAACCATGTGGTCACTATTTGAAGGTTCATATGACACAAATGGAAAAATATTCTTTGGTTTTAAATTCAATATATTGGAGATGGTCTGACAATGTTTGCTGAAAACTTGTAGTTACATGAAATGTCTGTTGGGTGAGATGAGACCTGATCATGTGCTTATAGGACTATATTAATTCATTTCTCTCAGAGTCATATAAGTGTCTCTTACTAACATCTCATCGTAAAAAGCATCTAGCTTGTTACCCTGGCAAGCCATACACATGTTATCCCTCCTAGGGTAAGGAGTGAACATGGTATAGAAGAACAGAGAGTCAGAGAAAAACTATTTCGAGAAAAACCTAATAATAGGAATGTACACTGCATTTAGATAGTCTTGGTGTTCAAATAACTAAAAGCAAAACTTTTGTATAAATTCTCACAGTGGTGTTGTATTGTTATTGCTATTGAAAGAGTTGTTTATAACTGCACTTTGTGTTAATTATTATTTAGATGTTTTGTGATTGAGATTTACTACATCAAGTTAAGGATTTATTCTAAATATGGTAATAAAGATCAGATGCTGGCAATTGGAGGCAATATAATTGAGGTGTATCTTTGTGTTAATGGCTTCTCCTTTTTCTAGCCAATCTGCTGGTTCTCAGCCCTATGGGAGAGTTCTCTGAAACATTTTTTTAAATCAGTCTTGATTTTATACTGGGGGCAAAGGAAGATTTAAATTAGCTTAATGCTGGAAGTCCCTGCTGGTGGAAGAGACAGGAAATAGAAATGAATTGAGGTGTGGAAGCTTTGTAAAAAAAAAAGTTAAACTCATGGGCAGAAAAACTTGAAAGGCTTTCTACAATTTTGAAATACAAAGGTTAGCCATTCCTTTTCTATCTCAACGGTCAAATTTTATTGTCTTCATTTTTTTCCTCAGTACTTCAGTGAGATAGTTTACTTTGTTCTGGATCCAGAATGTGTCCTTGTCAGTTGATGTATCTAATTGCTTGCCACAATCAACCATCATTTCCTATTAATTTTTCCTATTTATATCCTAAATTATATTTGATATCCTGAAAAACAGTTCCTGAAGTAAGAATTACTCAGACTGAGTGTGATAACAACTAAACTGAAATTTGTCCTAGGAGCAGCTTCTCACTTTGTGGCTGACCAGTATGATGGTTGTGAGCTATGAAATGAACTTTGTCATTAATATAAATGTGTAGCCTAACCAGCTTCATGAAACTATGTTTTGATTGGTCTGTTATGACTATGAAACTTAACAAGGGCCTTGTGAATTTAACAAATACTAATGTAGCTTGTGGAGAGGACTCTTAGAGCATGTAATAAATCTACATTTTTAAATATTCAATGGTTGGATGGTAAATAGCCTTTCTTTTATTACTGTGCCCCCTTTGTGTCCCTTAACATCCACTTTCACTTTTATTAAATATAATTCTGAACAAAGAAGGTAAATTTGGACAGGGTGTAAAAACTAGCACTGGGAATATTACAATGAAGCTAAGGCAAGTGAGGCATGCTGGATGATATGTCAAATTTTTACCTTCTTAGAGTATTCACTGATGTACTTAACATCCTAGCCATCTGAATGCTTTTAAGAAATTTGCTCTAGGGATATGCTGGGTAAATGAGTTAATGCTAGCAAACAGAAATGTGGTATCTCTGTAACATTATGGAACTCAGTTGTGCCCCAAATTTTCTGATCAAGGAGATTATGGGGCCACAGAGGAAAGTGATAGATGATGTAGAGTATACCTAAGGAGAGTCACCTAGAGAGAAAAAATTCTATCAGGCTTTCACAGAGAGCAAATTGTTCAAGCAATTGCTATGACTCATCCACATGGTGGATATTGAAAAGGATTTATAAACTGTGGTACAGGATTTCAGGATAAATTGTGAGGGGATTTGACTGACCTTGTCAGATATAAAAGTTACATTTCCTGTTATATAGGTCTTTCTTTATCTTGGTCTTAACCTTCCAGCAGAATAGCATAAAAAAGAAGTATAAAAAGTAAAGCCATATTAATATGCTGAGCTATAAAAGACTCAAGTCAACAACTCCTGACATTGTCAGTCCTATGGAAAACCCACTATTATTATGGACTAGTGGACTATATTGGAATATTTTGCTGAATTAACTCTCAATATTTAAATCACAACGGAACATCCGTCTCTGACAAAACTAAAGAAAAACTGGGATGCAAGTTGAGGACCATTTTGTATCTGTATATTCAAAATAGGATAGATATACAGGTATTTTCTCTTAATTCAATGACAAGAACTATTTGTTATAATAGTGTTTGTAAGGAGGATATCATGTCTGCATCTTGTACAATGAATGACCTCTAAGACAACAACATGCAATGTATTAATTAGTGAAACTGTCCTACTAATCAATTTTGAAACTGTCTCATTGCTATTTGTTTCTCAATAAAATTACAGAAAAAAATGAAATGTAGTATCAGATTAGTAAGTACAGGCTTCAACAATCCAGTAAATATTAAAAAACTATCTTATATTGTCAGCAGTATCTAGACTAATGATACATTTTAAAATTATTTTTAAAAAAATTATTTATTTGTTGCAACTTCTAGCTATGCAGCTCAGACGTATAATGATCCTCCTGTTTCATCCTCCCCAGCTTTTGTATTACAGGCTTGCATCACAATTTCCATTGAGCAATGGTTATTAATTAGAGTACTTAGTAGTAAAGTTTAAATAGAGTATTTAGTAATAATCTTTAAAGACAGGCTCCAGGCTGGAGAGATAGCTCAGCAGAATAAGTGCTTCCCTGGCAAGTGCAAAGGCCTGAGTTCAATCCCTGGTACTGCCAAATAAATAAATAGATAAATAAATAAATAGAAGACAAGCTCAATATAAGGCACACACCCACTCACCCACACGTGCATAAACACACATACACGACTCAATATATATGTATATATGGAGGCCCATCTGGATGACTCTTTTGAGAAAGAAGAGCAATTATCTTTATTTTGGCTAAATCTATCCTTATTATCATGTATTGATATGTATAGAGTTGGCTAAGTTTTGTTCTTATCCTTTCAGTTAGCTTTAAAATTGACTTTAAGCAATGAAAATATGTCTATCGAGATACTGATGTTTATTCTTTGAAGCAACGTCAGTGTTGCCCCACCTCATAGCTCATCAGAGGCATGTGTGAGCCAGGAAGTAAAGAGAGCCATGCTTCATACTGCTGGCTACAATTGAGCCTTGAAATAAAAGGCTATGACTTCCCAGGGCACAAAAAATTGCAAATTACACCTTAGAGCTCAAACATTGGCCCCCAAATATTAGATATTAGCTTGAACAGAGTTATGCAGATTATGCTTTCTGCGTATACTTTTCTCTGCATGCTGCAGAGGTGATTTCAGGCCTCCTTCCTAGCCCACTCACAACATTACTCAAGTACTTCCCACCATTCTCAATCACTCAAACTCAAATCATTCCCTTCACGAATTAGTAAAAGCCCAGATTTGACACTGGGTCATGCCACTGTCGTGGTTAGGAACCCCTTGGATCCCAGCACTTGTAAGTACGCCTTAATGTTTGTATTCTTGCTATGGGCTGCACCAAAAGTAGTAAATTATAATTAACTCACCAGCATTCCAATAACTTTCCTAAGGGATTGTAAATATAAACCTCGTGGACTAAAACGAGTTTATATATTTCAAGATCCTTTCTGTTTCTTTTTGAACTCCACTGGAGGTTTGGATTTATTAAATCTGAAGTAGGGCCTAAGTATCTGCATTTCAAAAGGTTCCATAGTACATTATGATACACAGTAAAGATTGAAAAAGCCCTGACCCCAATAGTTAAATTGGATCTGGAATTTTAGGCCATGTAGATGGATTACTTTGTAACAGATATATTTAAATAGTTCTATTTGTCAGATTCTACTTCAAGTGCTTTATAATATTAACTCACTTAAGTGTCACGCTAAAACTATAAGAGAAGTATTATTACCTCTTCCATTTTGAATAACAAGGGACAGACACAGCTTTTTCAATAAAACACAAATTATTCTATTTAAGTAAAAGGTTTAAAACTTACACGCTAAAGAATTGCATTGACTCTTGTGAAGTCAATTATCTATTAAAGTATTTTAAACATTATGACATAACTACATATGGTGATAACTTCTGGCACTAACCATAGTAATAAAAGATATATGGGTTTATTTTGTAAATAGCAAGGCCAACATGAATCAATATGCTTTAGAAATTTTCTAAAACAAATTGAATAGCTGAAGAATATGCTCTCCAGTAAATCTTTACTTTGGAGGAAGGGAAGGGAGAGATTATGTAAGTCAAACATATCGTAACATAGTTTTTTATGTATTTAATACAGGGTCTTACAGATCTCACTACACAGATAAGACTCATATTCATCCTCCTGTTTCCAGCCTCACAAGCACTAGGATTACAGGCACGTGCCACCATGCCCAGTTTCATTCACTGTCTCAGTGTGCCCCAGGGGCAATGCTGGCACTCCAGCCTGGGGATTGAACCCCTGGCCCCTGTCTCTGCCAAAACACATGTTTTAATCCATTGAGCTATCTAGCTGGCCCTTAGATGTTTGTTACTATCCTTAAAGTATGATTATAGACTTCCTTTCTATTTCACCATTGGAAAAAATTCTAATCTTCTTGATCATTTTAAAATGAATTTCAGGGGCTGAGAAGATGATTCAGTAGAATAAATGCTTTCCTGGAAAGTGCAAGGGACTGAATTCAATCCCTGGTTCCGCGAAAAAAATGAATTTCAAACATCAATAATAGGATTTCTTGCTAATGAATGTAGCAATCAGAACTTCAGAAATTAGTTCATGATTTCAGTCTTTTTTTTTTTTGAGTGGAATGCATTTAACTTTTTTTAAAATTTATTCTTTATTTTATTGAAGTACAGATATCAATCACACAGTTTTAAAACACGTTAACAATACAGATTCAATAAATTAATACATTGCAAACTGTTTTCATAATGTTTTGGTATCGTACAAGTTGCATACATGATATTATACTTACAGACCTTATTATAGCAGATGTCTCTTATCAGTAAATTAAGAGTGTACCTGTTTACTTATCTTATTTTTTATACCTGAATTATATCAGAAATTCAATAATTATTTTCCTAGTGGATGACCATAGTACTAGAAGCCAACATAATATCCTGTCCAACCACCAGCATTGCAAATCTTGCCTCACAAAGGATTATGTAGAAGCAGAGTGTTACCTATCCTAACTGAATGTGTATACACACACATCATGATTTTTTTCTTTCTATACCCCTTCCTTTGTCTACACCTGTCAAAGGTGGACATTCCATTGACATTCAACTAACTTAGGTGTTTGCACTCGACACTACAATCCAACAGAGTCCAGCATTCTACAACCATAGTGAGTTATTCAAAGAAGTTGTCTATCATAGCCATTTAGAGCTCAGCTTAATATTATGGCCCCGCGATGTATACTTCATTTTTATACTTTTCTGCTGGATGGTTAAGGCCTAGATAGAGCAAGACTTATATGCCAACACATGTACTTTATGTCTCTTGAGTGGTCAGTGAAGTCCCTTCAGGGTTTATCTTGTAGTCCTGTACATTATTCTGTAGATCCTTTGTCTGTGTCATCCATGTGGATGAGTCACGCCCAATGCTTGACCAGTTTGATCTCTGTGAGAGCTTGAGAGAAAGTTTTCTGTCCATGTGACCCTCCCCAGGCACACTATAGAACTTCAATCTCTTTGCTCTGTGGCTCCATAATCTCCTTGTTGAGAACATTTGGAGCTCAACTGAGTTTCATGATACTGCAGTACAGGTTCTCCTATGTCCTGAGTCTTCGCTGACCTTGAAAGGCTAGGGCCAAAATGTTGGCTGGCCTTGTGGCTCTTCTATTTCTCCAACTCTGATTTGTGAACTTAGGTTGTTAACCATCCAGAAGAAAAGCTGATTAGTATCCTGCAGCATATGCCATTCACTTTGCCTTATCTTACTCAATTGATTTTAGTTGTTGTTGTATGTTTCCTTTTGTATTTCTGCTTTTTTCTTGTTATACTAGGGAGACTATACAATATTTACACATGTGTGTCTGGTTTTATTTCACTTATGAGCATATGTTCAAGTGCATCCACTTCAGTATAAATGCATCAAACTTATCATTCTTAACAGCTGAGTAATACTCCATTATATAGAAATATAGATTTTGCTATGACACATTGCGCTGCTATAAACATAGGTACACATATATCACAGTTATCCAATGTTTTCAGATCCTTTGGGAAAATTCCCAGTAGGGGGATAGCCAGCTTAAATGGGATTTCTAGTTCTACTCTTTTGAGGAGTCTCCACACTGACCTCCACAATGGTTGTACCAGTCTAAATTCCCACCAGAAGTGGAGAAGTGTTCCCTTTTCTCCACAACCTCTCCAACATTTGTTGTTGGTTGATTTCCTTATGATAGCCATTCTTTCTGGAGTGAGATGGTATATCAGTGTTGTTTTTATTTGCATTTCATGAATGGCTAGCAATGTGGAGCATTTTTTCATATATTTATTCGCTTCTTTAATTTCGTCCTCTGAGAAGTATATATTCATCTCAAATGCCCATTTCTGAAATGGATCTTTAAATTTGAGGACCCTGTTATATCTTAGTTCTTTATAAATTCTAGACACTAGTCCTCTGTCTGATTGCTTATTAGTTAGGATTTTTTCAAAGTTTATGGGTTGTCTTTTCACTCTGTTGACAATTTCTTTTGACATGCAGAAGCTCCTTAAGAAGAGTTGATCCCAGTTGTTGATTCTTTCAACTGATTCCTGTGCGAATATGTGTTTGTTCATGAACTCTTTACCTACCCCTATGTCTTCCAGAGTTCCTCCTACTTTCTCTTCCAGGAGATGGAGTGTTTCTGTTTTAATGTTTAGATCTTTCATCCATTTTGACTTTAACTTAGTGCATGGTGATAGAGCTGGGTCAAGTTTTAGTTTTCGGCATGTAGAAAGCCATGTTTTCCAGCACCATTTGTTAAAGAGGCTATCTTTCTTCCAGTGAGTTTGTGTAGCCCCTTTGTAGAAGATAAGATGGCTGAGTGTTTTCGTAGATGCCTCTGCGTGTTCTAATCTATTCCATTGATCCTCAGGTCCATTTTGTTGCCAATACCATGTTGATTTTATCACAGTGGCTTTGTAGTATAATTTCAAATCAGGAATTGTGATGCCTCCTGCCTTGTCTTGATTGGCCAAGATTGCCTTTGCTATTCTAGGTTGTTTGTGGTTCCAAATAAATTTTAGGATTGATTTCTCTATGTCTGGGAGGTATGTTGGTGGCAGTTTGATAGGGATTGCATTAAATCTGTACAGCAATTTTGGGAGTATGGCCATCTTCACGATGTTGGTTCTTCCTATCCAGGAGCCTGGAATATCTTTACATTTTCTGAAATCCTCTGTAATCTCTTTTCTTAGGGTGTTGTACTTTTCTGTGAAAAGATCTTTGACTTCCTTGGTTAAGTGAATCCCAAGGTATTGCATTTTCTGCGGGGGGTGGGGGGAGCAGGGAATCCCTGGGAAATGTCTCTCTGGCATGGTGGGCATGGAGTTCTACACTCACTGAACTTTGATGCCCTGAGAATCGGGGAAATTCCCACTCGTTCAGCGGGCTTTAGGTCAGGGGATCCGGGGTGGTGTTGGTGTGTGGGTCCTGAGGTTTCAGGCCAGTCACTGGTTTGGAGGGGTTGGGGGCAGGGATCCGCGTAGCACGCGTGGGAAGAAGCCAATGGCTCTCCCTCAGACTCACCACACTCTCACTGATCTGGGAAGTCTTGTGAGTTGTGCAAATTCCCACTCGCTGGGAGAGCTTGCGGCAGGATCCAGGAGGCCACTGGAGCCAGCCGCTGTCTCTGGCCAGTCTCTGGGGCTGGGCTGGTGCAGGCGGGATGGAGGAAGATGGAAGAGTTGGCTGCGCTTTCTCAGGCCAGTGTCTGGGGCTCAGCGGGATCGAGGAGGATGGCAGCGTCCCATAAATTCAGTCTTCTGTGACTGTTAATCTGTAGTACCATTCTGCCTTTTTTATTAATTTTTACTTTTTGGTCTTTTTTAGACAGAGAGTTGTTTTGCAGTTCAGGCTGGCCTTGAACTCACAAAATACTCTTGCCTCAGCCTCCCACGTACTGACATTATAGGTGTGCACCACCACACCTGGCTTCTGAATTTTTGAAAGTCTTTCTCAGTCATGTTAAATTGAGAAGTAATCTAGATACAAAAAGAATAAGATACAAGTCTTGGGCCTGAGACCATTAAGCTTTGTTGTCTCTCCTTTCTCTAAGTCTTGTTTCTCATTCTATGAAGTTGCTTTTTGTGTTATGGATGATATTTCAAAGGCCTTTACTAGTGTTAGCTTTCTACAGTTTTTGTAAGAGTCATTGTGTTAGTGAGTCCATGGCTTCTATTTCGTTCATGTACTAATTTGTTCCTGCCTAATTCCTGGCATCTGTGAGTGACCATTAATTAGAAACAATGCAGTACCCCGTTGTAGACATCTGACTTCTCTTAGCTAGCAGAAATGAATCTTTCAATTTTCATTAGGTATTGTCAGATAACATGCTCAGTGATAGATTACACAGAAGTAGTGTTATGTTGACATTCAATTATACCAGAGTTCAAAAGCGATAGTACATTCACTTTGTAAATTCTTGAGAAATAGGGATTCTACAAAATGTATAGAGTGGTTGATAGGTTGCAAAAATTGTTTCTGATACATTCTAATGCTGTCATATTTCACTTGATAAAGCTGTATCTGCATTTCCTATCAATAAAAATTTCTTTTAAAACTTGGCAAGGTCAAAAGAAAAGTGTTCTGAAAGATTCCAAAGTGAAAATCAAAGATAAATCTTTGTACTTTTTTTTTAACCTTTGCACTTTTAGCCATGGTGTTCTCTACCTGATCTTCCAAATGGCGCAAGATAAGAAAAGCTTTTCTTTTTTCTAAGGGAAATGGCACAAGAAGTAGCCAGGATTGAAGAGGGAGTTAGCAAGTGGGGTTCGTGGGGAAAAAAGCTTCATTTAATTATGCTGAACTTTTAAACTACTCTATTGCCATGTGAGGAACATGGGTAGTCAGAGATACCCCACCTACACTGAATCTGTGTGAATATGTCACTTTTTTTTACCTACAATTCAAATTATAATTATAATTATTTTAAAGTGATTGAACAAATTAGATTTGATACATTTAAACTGCCCGTACTTTGCAAGCCCTTCATTCAAATTAGGCTGTATAGATCGAATATGAAGGTGTTGTTCCTTTTTACTGACATGGCAAGATAGTTGTTATGTTATTGAAGTAGACAAGCAAGTTGCAAAACACAATTTTAGTCTGAGCTTATGAAAAGAAAATATTCAGTAGATTTAGGAAAATGAAAGCACTATTCTGTGAAGGATGTAGCTTGAGAATTTACAGGAATTTCTATTTTCTTCTTCTTCATTATGTGATTTCATATAACAAATATACAGAACCAGGTATAGTGCCATACATCTGTTATCCCAGAGCTCTGGAAATTAGGGTAGGAGGCTCTCCAGGAGTTCTCGGCCAGCGTGGGCTGCATAGTGAGTTCAAGACCAACCAGAATTATGTACCAAAAAAAGCCAAAAATGAATTTTTAAAAAGTTATATTAGTTTTGTATCAATTTTAAGCAAAAGAAAGATGTTAATGTATAAAAAAATGGAAAAGACTTGAAAGCTTTAGGAAAATACTTTTTTTTTTCTTCTAACAAGAGTTAATTTGCCAAAGCTTTTTCATTATCAGCTTTTCTTCTTAATCGAAAATTTAAGCATTATTATTCTCATTAGAATTGATTTTTTGATTTTTGCTTTACTTCATCAGACTTATCGAGTGGTGCCATTCCAAAATACAAAATATTCAATAAGACATACCTTATAGAAGGAAGGTATAAAGCAATTCAGAAGAACTAGCTTTAGCTCCTCAGTCCCTTCTATGGCTGAGAAGGACTCTGCCTAGCTTCTTGGCTGGACATAAAATGGTATGATTTTCTTCATGTGATTGTTATTTGGTACTTCAAGAGCTTCTCTACATTTGGATTGGAAATCTGTCCTTCTGGATGAGGCAAAGATGGAAGGGATACTCTTCCAATTGGAGCATAGGATCTCCCTGAGACTGATTAGCACTGAGGCGCAAATAAAATCATTCTTCTGCTGCTGGCTTCCAACAGAGATATTTTCCAATTAATACTTTATTAGGCAATCATGTCTTCCTGTTTTTCATATAGTCAAGGGTTCATGGACAGCCTGGGCTGCATAGTTAGTTCAAGGCCAGCCAGAACTATATACCAAGCCCCTTAGGTGAATATTTATTCTAAGAAAGGGAACCTGAAATAGTAGTTCCGGCCTTTCTAGTTTGCTTAGGAAGTGTTCCTTATCTTTAGACACTAAAATCAGTTATTTTTAAAAAATAGCTTACTTTTTTATGCATTTAGGACATGGTATATAGGGTCTCACTATGAAGATTGGACTCACTGTGATTTTTCTGTGTTCAGCCTCCCAAGTGCTGAAATTACAGGGGAGTGCCACCACATCCAGTCTCAATTGCCATCTCAGCATGCCCTGGGTGTAGGGCTGGCACAGTAGGCCAGGGATCAAACTCCAGCTGCTGTGTTCTGCCTAAGCAGGAGCTTTAGTCTGCTGATTATCAGTAATCCAAAAATGGATTACTGTTTTAAGGGTTATTGGTTTTTCTTCAATTTCTACAGTAATAGTGAATATATTTTCTTTTCAACAATATGAAAGTACTCAGAACAAAACAACAAAATATCACTTTGTGTCCTCCACCATCCTCACCAGTCCTGTACACATGTCTCCAATACTCTTTCTATACATACATATGTGTATATAAACATAAGTGAAGTTTCTTCGTGTTCACAAATATTTTCTGCAGAGTTGAAAAATGCTCTAAATATGTGCTGTCTAATATGGTACATGCTGTCTACATGGGTTAACACTTCAAATGTGATTATGTGACTACAGAATCATATTTTTAGTTTCACATTATTTGGAATGGTTTAAATTCAGTTTATAAATGACATCCACGTAAGAAGGGAAGAAGTTTATCTGTTTTTGTAGAGAATATAATCTTATACATATAAAAATCCTGAGTCCAAGTTAAAAAAGACTATTAAAACCAATAAGTAAATTCATTTAATTTCAAGGGTACAAAATCAACACACAAAAATGAGCATCATTTCTACATAATAACGATCCCACTTGTGAAACCATTATCATGATTAGAAGCTAATGGCTTAGGTGAAATATCTGTACACTGCAGACAATCAAGCAGAACTGAGGACAAATACATAGACAGGTACTAATGTTCATGGATTGGAAGAAACCTTATCTTTACAAATATCTATCCTCCTCAAGCAACTTACACGTTAAAATATGCTTCCTGTCCAAGTCCCTGTTACATTTTGCACAGAATTATAAAATAAAATTCTAATCTCATAAGGAACCATAAAAGACTCCAAATCAGCAAATCAATTTTAAGCAGAAAATGAAACAAAAAGACAAAACACAATGAAACCTAGAATTATCATAATATTCAAATTCCAAATATACAAAGCTATGGCGATTAAAATGGCAAGATGTTGGCTGAAAATACAGGTAGATTTAAAGAACCATAGAAAGTCTTAAAATATTTCTGTCCATTTACAGTCAGCTGATCTTTGACAAACATCCAAGTACAGACAGTAAGGAAACGGCAACCTGTTCAATAAATGGTGTTGGTAAAACTGTATGTCTACAGGCAAAATAATAAAATCATATTCACACTTCATATAAAAATAAACTCAAAATGGATTAAAGAGTCAAGCATAAGACTTGAAACACTAAAACTTCTAGAAGAACATGCAGAAAATATTTTTGACAGTAATTTGGACAGATTTTTTTGGAGTAATCTCAAAAGCATGGACAACAAAAGCCAAAATGTACAAATGGGATTTCGCCAGTCTAACAAGCTTCTACACAGCAAAGGAAATAGCAATGTAACAGATTATGGTGGATTAAAAACATTTACAAACCTTACATCTCATAAAAGACACATTCAAAATATATGAAGAATTCAATTCAATAGCAAAAGAAAATAACCTAATTAAAAATGGATATGGCACCTAAATAGTTGCAGATGATCAAGAAATATATTAAAAACATCACTGGCCATTAGAAAAATACACAATGAAATTGCAATTATGTATCATCTTATACCTGTTAGAATGGCTATAATTAAAAATATAATGATGGTAAGTGCTGGTAAAGATTAGAAAAAAGAGAACCCTGGCACATTCATGTTGGGAACATAATATAGACACTATGGAGTATAGTATGAACTTTCCTGGAAAAATTAAAACTCTAAACTACCATATGATCCAGGAATCCCATTCTTGAATGTGCATATAAAGCAAATAAAATCATTGTGCCAAAGATGTTTCTTCAGGCCCATATTTACCACAGCATTATTTATAATAGTAAGATAAGGAATTGACCAAGGATCTGTTAACTGAGAAATGTATAAAACCTGATGCAGAAAATAGCACATTGTATTTCAGGTTTTGATTTATAAAGTCTATAATATGTTGCTTATAATTTCTTCTTACCCTCAATGTGACATACATTTGAAGACATCATGCCATTATGTGTATGTTCCACTTTTCAAAGTTTCTTTTTTTTTTTTTTTTTTTGTCTTTTTGAGACAGGGTCTCGCTATGCAGTTCAGGCTGGCTTTAAGCTCACTTTGTAGCTCAGGCTGGTCTCGAACTCACAAGTTTCTGATCAAAATGCTTACCTTTGTGGGATGATTATATACAATTTGGGATGTCACTGGGGATTAAACAGCTTAAAATTAAATGAGATCAAAGCAGATTTAAATTAAACATACAGGGGCTGGGGAGATAACTCAGTGGAATAAGCTCAGTGGAATAAGCCTGGGCAAGCACAAGGGCCTGAGTTCAATCCCCGGCTGTGCAAAAATAAATAAATAAATAAATAAATAAATAAATAAATAAATAAAGCATACATATTGATAATTATGAGCCAGATGTTATTTGCATAGAATTTTAACCTGTTAAAATAATTGAGAGGCAAAGGCATCTCTGCAGCTATCACATAAGGTATAAGCAGAACGTTAGTACCTAGATGTTTACAATCAGACCATAGTTCAAGTCACAGATCCAGTGCTTACCACCTGGGTGACCTTACCCTGTTTTTCTCTGTTTCCACATCTATAAAATGAATAGAATAATGGTACCTGTCTCATTGTATGGTAAGTGCTCAATGAAAAGTACACGGAGAATACTCATGGCCTAAGATATGCTGGGCAGCAGGCAGTGCTGCTTCCACTAGTACTTCCATTAATAGCAGCAATAGCAGTAGTTGAACCAGCACTACTATGAATCTCGGAATACAGATGCCAAGGTCTTAGGTTCCATCCTTAAATTTAAAATACTCCATGAATCAGAAAATTTTCCAAACCCTGTGGCATTCATAGATTTACTCTTTCCGAGCAGGAAAAATGAAAATTCTTCCTACAGGGCTGCTGTTTTGATTATTTTTAAAATTCTCTTTAAAAAATTAAAAAAATGGAAAACACCTATTAAGTCTCTGGAATATGCAAGATACACAGATCTAGTCACTTGAAAGTGTATTTTCAGTAAGTGCCTCTAAAAGAGACAGTTTCTTTTCTGTACTTGGAAGGCCCTGACTTCAGTTTAGATTTCATGTGTTATCTAACTGGGCAGTCTCCCATTTTAAGTTCACTTCCAATTATATGATGTTTTATAACATTTGGAGGAAAATGATATTTCAGTCCTATTTCCTTGAAATTCAGAGCTAAGGGTTGTTTTGCCTTCTTCGTTCTCCCTTGACTTTTTAAGTTCTGAAAGAATTGCAGGCATTTCGACCTATGTGGATTGTGGCTCTTGACATGGTTCGACTGGAGTAACGCACTTCTCTAACACATTTGAGCTACATGCTTGTGACATAGATGTACCAGAAATATAAGATTATGTTAAAGACAGACACATAACATAAAATATTTATGAATTTCTTCTAGAAAATGATACTGCTGACATCATGGTGTCACTTGAAATGATAAATTACTGTTAATGCAGGCTAATTGTGGGAGAAAGCTAGTTGAACTGCTGTTGAATCTAAGTAGCAGAATATGAGAAAATGGTTTTTGGGTAGTTAATGATCAAGGGATCATGATGGATCTTTTTTAAAAAATTTACTTTTATCAGTATATGTTTGTAGTATATAATGATTACATTCATTTTTTGAAGTTGTTACATCAGTGTAGCACATCTTTTTTTTTTTTTTTTTTTTTTCCTCTTGCCGTCCTTCCGTCTCTTGGTCACTTTCTCCTTTGCATAAAATCTATCTCCCTTTTTCTTATCATAAATCTTTTTATTTTGCTCTTTGATTTATTTGTACATTTGATTTCTACTATAAGAGAAGTCATGCAATATTTAATCTTGTGTATCTTTTATTTCTCTTAACATTATGATCTCAAATTGTATCTATTTCCCCACAAATGAATCAAATTTATCCTTCTTATGGGAAGTAGTATTTCTTTGTGTGTAAATACTATATCTCTTAATCCATTTATTTTTGATCAACATATAGGCCACTTCCCAGAATTACCTATCATGTATTTGCTGCTATAATCATTTTTATAACATAATGTCTGTTTTAGAGAAAGAACATTTATTCGTAAGTTTAGTCATTGTAAAAATGGGATAGAATTAAAGTATTTGAAAGTGTAGTTTGGTATATTCTACTAAGTAGGTTGAATATTCTCCTAGCATTTCTGTGGTGCTATTAATTTGCTTACCACAGCCTTTCTTTATGAAACGTGAAGAATCAACTTAAGCCTATTTTGTGTCCAAATAATCACAAAACTTGACTTTATGGGCTCCACCAAAATAAGGATTTGTCATTAGAATAAATAAAGATCAAAACTGAAAAGTTTACAACTTATACTTACTTTCTTTCACTGCTTGATTTTCCTGATTATAAATTTCACCTTGAGTGACACTCTAGAGTATTATGTTGGGATTACTAAAGTTCCTGGAAAATAATTGGAACTAAATATGTGTTTTTAAATAGAGACCTACTTATTGGTGCCAGTTAATCTGCTAATATCAGCAAAGTAAGACAATAATATAAAAATGTTAATTTCATTGCTAATCTTAAATTCCGTTTTAGGGAGAATTAAATTCTTAATACTATGGCTAAAGAGTCAAGTCATGCTAGATTAGCATTGGTGTACATTAGTAATGAAAATAGATAAGTCTGATTAGTGTCACTTCAAGTTTTGTGAGTCTTACAAATTAAATATCTTCAATAGCAGATAAAGAATGTATGGGAAGCATTCTTATTTAAAAAGTTAAAACCTTCACATCTCTTGTACAAGAAAAGTTACCATTCATATATAGAATTATATACAATTCACTCAACAGCGTGCAAGGCACCAAACTGCAAACCATAAAAAATACCATAAAGAAGCCACTAAAATTGATTATCATTTACATAGATTGCCAGTGTTTTCATGCTTAACTGGAAGTAGTGTTCTGTACTCCTTCAAGCTATTTTCAGCCATGAGACTACCATATATATGATTAGACATAGCTTCATTTGGAGATGTTTAAATATCCAGCACTGGCCCCCCTCCTTAACTTCAAAACCTTTCTTAATGTGGTAAGCAAAGAAGACACCTATAGAAATGATTGTGCACAGTTTTCCATTATGAGGGCTGATGACCACGTTATGACACCTGTGAAATAACTCTTCCTTGTGCTTACTCTCTTTGTGCTTCTCTCTCGCTAAATATGTCCATCATATGATGCCTACAGATCGACTCTCTAGCCAAGAACTTTCTGTTGCTATGATGCAAATGAGCCTATGCTTCCCTTCTCAACCTGAATTTTAATCCCCTCTCCATCTCTACAAGATTTACTTGTTCTTAGTCCATTTAATTGGACCCTTGCTGTCTTTCCTAAGTGTTACTAGTAGTAGTAATAGCAGAAGACAATAATGAAAACAACAAACAACACTAAGTATAATGACTGTTTTATTATGCTCCAGGCATGCTGTAAGCATTTTATATCCAGTACTTCATTTAATCCTCACTTTTACAGATGATGAAATTGAGACTCAAAAAGATTAAGAGTCTTATATAAAGTCCCAATAGTGAATAAGAGGAGTCTTTTTTTTTTTATTTCTGAGGCTCTAAGATTTTAATCGCACCAGTCTACAGTACTGTTCACTGGTTTTAAAAAATGGAGTAAGAGTTAATATTCCAGAAACTATTTTGAAAAATGTCAAAATTGTTTTGCCTTTTTGCTTCATACTGTCTTATTTTGAAAAGTAGCAGGGGAAAAGCTTGAAAATAATGAAAGAGAAAGAAGGCAAAAAGAGGAGGAAAAGGTAGCAATGATTGGCTCTCAACTAAACTCAGCCGTTTGGCTTACTGGAGCTAAGCCTCTCATAGTTATGGGTAAGTTAATGGATACCTTAAATAGAGATGAGGTCATGAAAATGGTACAAATATGCACCATCTCTCTGCCTCATTCATGAGAAATCCTGTTTCTATAAATTATGACCATATAAACCTCTATCCAGGCATGTCATCTATTTGAGTTTTGCTCACCTTCTGCTGTTAAGTACAATTAGGACTGGTATTTTGAAGGCCCAATCAATGAATGTACAATGTGAAAGTTAAGGATATCCCTCAGACAACAGCAAAAGTGGCCTTGTCTTACATATGAGTTCTTCCCTTCTATGATGATTACATTTAATTGTCATCTTGGTTGGGTTGGCTGATGTTTAATAGAGAAGTAAAACACTTCTTGGGGTATGAGTGGGTTGTGGAGGCATGACATTGGGCATGAGATTTGGTGGCTCACCCTTTTTTCACTGGTACTTTTTCCCTGGTTTCCTTCCTTGGCATCATGAGCTAAGTAGCTTTGCTCTCCTATGCCCTCCTTGCACCATGAGGTTCTTGCCTTGGAACCAGCAAACTATGAACTGAAATTTTGAGCTTCTCTTCCTTTAAACTGTGGGTATTCGGTATTTTGGTTACAGTATTGAAAAGCTGACTAAACAAAGCCATAAGTCGATACAAAGTAATATTTGTTGCTATATCTTAATTTCTTCTCCATTTCTACAACCAGTGTACTGTCCTATATACATCATAGGACCTTAATACTTTCAACTGGCATTCCTAATTGGTCCTGAATTATTCTGACACACTAATATGAAAGAAATTTTGTGTATTTAATATTGAGTACTTTTGTAATATTAAAAATGAGGGTTCAAGATCCTTTCTCCCATAACATGAAATAAAAATTTAATTAAAATAAAGATCCAGCTGGCCCTAAACACTGCACTGAGAAGAACTGTTCAGCTGTTTTGACAGCCATTGATTTTATTGTTTGAAAGCTCTCTTTTGCACCTCAATTGTTTCATGTGATTTGTATAAAATTAGTGACTGAAAATTAAGCTGAAGTAAGTGTTTTTGCATCTGCTTCCTGACCTCACTCAAGTTTTGTTTTCTAGCCCAAGCAGTCTTTCACCACACATAGCCTGGAGCTTGTTGCAAAGGCAGACTAGTCTAAGAAGCACACCTGGTACTGACTTTTTCCCATGAGAGGCTTTTCAGGCTATTTCTGGTTTATCTTTGCTCTCATTCACTTTTGTTTCTAATTTACTACAAATGGTCACCAACAAAGTCTGCTTGTGGGAATTGGCCTTAGAACAAGGAAAGCCAGTTAATTCAATATTAGATATAGGATGGCCAACTATTGTAGCTTGTTCCCTGATTAACATAAAAAGTCATGTCTAGGGAAGTCCTGAGCCTGAGGTATTCGAGAGTAACTAGTTACCCTACTAGTTGTATGCCTATGGCACATGATATATTAGAAAGAACACTTGTCTGAAAGTTTATAATATTCTGTTCTATTTTTCAAAGTGTTTATCAAAAGTCTGGGACTGTATTTTAATAATTGTTTATTACATATTTTGCTTTTTCACTAGTGGTTGAGCTTTATAACTACTAGATTCATGTATTCTTTATTTACTATTGCATTTCTGTGTTGCTGTGAAAGACGGAAATATATTTGTATGAAAGAGTTGATGTACATTTTATAAACCAGAAAAAATAGATTGTTAATCATGGTGAGTATGATGTGTGTTTGATAATAATCTATCTTTATGGAGGAACTCACTAAGTGGTAGGCCTTTTCAATGTTTTACTTTATTCATTCTTGTAATTATCATTCAAATTTTAGGTAGATATTATCCTCAATTTAGAAATGACTAAACTCAGGTAGCAAAGAATTATAGCCAACAAAAATGTTCAACATTACACTGACTTCTGATACCATGTATAGGTTTAGAAGCTTCTCAAGTCACCCTCATGTAAAATAGTCTACTACAGGGACTAATTGAAGTGACTGGCTGCTGTTGTACTCATAGATATGGCTTATTCCAGGGAAATATACAAATTAAAACCATCCAAGGGAAAAAGAACATCTAACAAATGTAGGAGTACCAAATTCTACATTTTAATTAGTGGTGTTTCAATAAGCCTCTTCCTGGAGAACCTGAGCACATAATCTTTTGGCACTCATATGTGCCCCAGAATTAGGGGACACTCTTCTGGTATCCATGTGCAACTGTATTCGTGGTATATTGACAACCAGGGAAGCTCACATAAGTCTTGTGGTTCAGAGTTCTCATTGAGACTCAATTACAACGACATGATTAATCAATTGCCCATATAATTAATCTCAGTTTCCAGGTCTACTGGTACTATGTGACCAAAGAACCTACTCCAAATCACAACGTTACTATCTGGCTAGCCTGAGTCCTCCAATCAAAGAAAAATTACCTGCTAGAAGCTATAGGGAAAGGCCAGATGTCTTTTTAGAGAAGTTTTAGTTCTTTGTTACAGAAAGATGTAGAGAGATGAATAAACTTCCAAACTTAACCTGTTCATGCAAATATACTCTATGTCCTTCTGTATACATTTTTGTATCTTCCTGCATTTTATCTCTGTGTCTGATACATTATATATATATTTTTCCTCACTATATAGCCCAGGGCAGACACAAATTCAATGATTATTTTGCCTCAACTTTCTGTGTTACTAGGATTATAGATGTGTACCACCACACCAGCAATGACATTTTTTTCTATGAACTACAAAATATATATATTCATATATAGAGTAAAGAAAGGATTGATTATAGTTAAAAAGAAAGGCAGAAAATACAACCCTTCCTCTGTACTTGTTCCCTCCCTCTTATAAACACATCAGCTCACAAAGGGCTTTGTTCATGATCTGTTGAAATTCTATTTTAAATGCTAAATAAAAGCTGGCAATTCCTCCTGGAGACTTTTGCTTTTAAATGTGTGTCTCTTAAACATAGAACAACCATGATGACAAGTTTTTATGAGACTTTTAACAGGGATTTGTAGGCCTATATAATCTTCCTGGGCCTCCTCAAATCACAGGACAGTCAGCGATCCTTTACATCTTATGGTGCTAGGAGATGGAAAAGGCAGTGGAAAATGACAAATAAGAAGAAGAAAGGGAAACAGGAGAGAAAGGCAGTAAGGCCATTTTGAAGCTCTGAAGTAATTTGCACCTGTTCTGAAGTGAGGAAACAGAATTCAAAGGGCTGCATCACACAAAATGTCATCAACAGCTTAAATAAATCAGAGCAAGCCTAGGAAGTATTTAGTAAAAAGACCAAAGAAGACCAAGCGTTTGATGCAACCATTTTTTCAGTATCTTTATGATGAGCAGGGATAAAGAATACAAAATTATAGCAAATCTACAATGCAGGCAAACAGTGAAAACTTCATGGACCTTGTAGTCTATCCTATGAGTTTATATTTCAACTCTTACCTTAGCCATGTCCACATAGGACAATTACTTGCTTTTCTAATCATCAGTTTCCTCACCTATACAACTGGAGCTAATAAAAAATCCACAGCACATTTTTAGAGAATAAATAAGATAATTCATTTAATATACTTAATATAGTATTTGGCACATAGTAAGCATTTGGTAAATGTGAGTATAATAATTATTTCAGAATAATGCTCCACTGTGTAGATAATGATATATATTGTTTTCATCCATAAAGCAGAAATACCTATTCTGGTTATATCACAGGATTAAACATGCATCTTCTACTTCATTTGACAGATCATTCCTTTCTAAACAGTGCAAGATCAGGTCTTTCAGGTCATTAGGGTCCTTAATCCATTTTGTAAATAAGTAGTGATTCATGAAAGACTGATAACTGTACAGCTAAATGTCTTTAACATAAAATACGTTCTTTGACCTCAGATGAGTTGAAAACAGTAAAGCTTTCTTAAGTTACTTGGCAGAGTGGCATTATATAGCACTATATATTTATATATCCATGTTTCAATACAGGCTATACAACTTTCAATTTATGGGACCTATGAAAATGCTTATCCTGACAACCAATTTCCTAATTGTTCATCACTAACAATTCTTCTAGCTCTGTGCATTTAATATAAAATATTACCAAGGTTATTCTTAGCTTATTAACTGGTATTTATTTTTTAAATAAAAGTCTTGGAGTCTGTCAAGTTTTCTTTCTGTGTCTATTAAGGTGATTTTGTAAAGTTTTTCTTTCTTAAGGGTGACTATTTGGTAATAGAAAAAAATCAGATGTAAAGGTCAAGCAAATAGAATTAGGAATACAGAAAAAAACTCATGCCTATCTAGGGTCAATTTATTTTTGATAATGGGGAATAGTCTGTTTACCAGGTGGTTTTAGAACAACTGGTTATTAATAAAAATGAGTTTTTAACCTCTACCTCACACTTTAGAAGCAAACAACTCACAGTGGATCAAATATATAAACATAGTAACTTAAATTGCAAAACTGTTAAGATAAAACATAAATGTAAATATTCATCTCCTCATTATTCAATGGTTGCTTAGATATGACATTTGAAGAATAAGCAATGAAAAAAACATATTTCATGAAAATCAATTTATGTACATCAAAGGGTGCTCTAAAGAAAATGAAAGGAAAACACACAAAATGGAAGAAAATATTTGTCAATCATGTATCTGACTTATATTTTGTACCTAGACTGTATGAAGCACTCTTATAATTTACCAATGAAATGGCAACCCAGTTATTTAAAAGGTAAAGTTTTCAATACACATTTTTCCAGAGGAGTTTTCCAAATGGCCAATAAGTACTTATAAATATGCTCAATGTTATCAGTCAGTAGGGAAATGCAAACCAAAACTAAAATGAGATATCATTTCACATCACCTAAAATGGGTATGATAAAAAAAATACAATTTAAAAATAAGTATTGTGAGAATAAAGAAACTATAGCTCTCATGTATTGCTAACGGAGATGTAAAATGGCACAGCCATTGGGGAAATAGTTCCACATAAAGTTCAACCTGCACACTGAAAAGAAATGAAATTATGTTTACATACTAGTACATAAATATTCTTAGCAGCAATATTGATAACAGGCAGAATGTAGGAAAAACCTAAATGTCCATCAACTGATGATCAATAAACAAAATGCAAAGTATGATTCTATTTTTTTTCTTTTTTTAATTTATTTTTTATTTTATTGAAGTACAAATATCAATCAGCTTCAAGACACCTTAACAAGACAGATTCGATAAATTAATACATTGCAAACTGTTTTCATAATGTTTTGGTATCGTACAAGGTGCATACATGATATTATATTTACAGATATTATTTTAGCAGATGTCTCTTATCAGTAAATTAAGAGTATAGCTGCTTACTTATCTTATTTTTTATACATGAATTATATCAAAAATTCAATAATTATTTTCCTAGTTGATGACCATAGTACTAGAAGCCGACATAATATCCTGTCCAACCACCATCAATGCAAATCTTGCCTCTCATAGGATTATGTAGAAACACAGCGTTATCTATCCCAACCATACTGTCTATACACACACATCATGATCTTTTCTTTCTACACCCCTTCATTTGTCTACACCTGTCAAAGGCGGGCACTCCATTGTCAATCAAATAACTTAGTGTTTGAACTCGACAACACAATCCAACACAGTCCAGCATTCTACAACCATAGTGAGTTATTCAAAGAAATTGTCGACCATAGCAATTTACAGCTCAGCTTAATATTATGGCCCCACGATGTATACTACATTTTTATACTTTTCTGCTGGATGGCTAATACCTATATAGAGCAAAACTTATATACCAACACATGATATTTATTTATATTTCTTATGTGGTCAGTGAAGTCCTCACAGGGTTTATCTTGTAGTCCTGTACATTCTTCTATAGATCCTTTGTCTGTGTCATCCATGCGGATGAGTCACAGCCAATGCTTGACCAGTTTGCTCTCTGAGAGCTTGAGACAATGTTTTCTCTTCATGTGACTCTCCCCAGGCACACTATAGAACTTCAATCTCTTTCCTCTGTGGCTCCATAACAAATAATGAAGCATGTATTCAGCACCAGTATTGGTTGAGATATAATATTCAACATTCCCAGCTTAAAGAAGAAGAGGTTTTCTTTATTTTACACTTGAGGGTATTCAGTCAGTGGTCTGCTGGCTCCAAGGCAGAAGCATCATTGTGGCATGGCATTGCATATAAAGCTGCTCACTTCTTAGTGGCCTTGAAAGAGAACAGGGAAGAAGTGCAAGAGAGGGAGTAACCAAGAACCAAATATAACATCCAATGTCACACTTGCATGACCCATCAGAAATGTGGTCCGCCATTCACATTTGTGGCTGTAAGGCCAATAATGTTTACATAAGCAAGTGGAATCATAAATACTTTGTCCGTGCCACAAGATGGATGATATCCACACAGTGGAGCATTATTCTGAAATAAATGCAATAAACTACTTTAGAGGTGCTACAGCATTGATGAATTCTAAAAGCATGGTAAATGAAAGAAGTCAGAAATAATAGGTAACATAAAATTATTTTATATGAAATGTAAGAATACATATGCAGATAGAATCTATATTAGTGGTTGCTATAACTGGGAGGAGAGAGGAATGAGCACTGGCTGCTGAATACCTGTGGGAGTTCTTTGGATAAAGATATTCTAGAATTAAATAAAAGTAATTTAGGTTGGTTGTCCAACCTTGTGAATGTACTGAAACTTTTGTATTATACACCAATTGGGAATTTTATAAATTATAAATATATGTATCAATTAAACGGCCTTTGGGAACATGGAGATTGATCTTTCTCAAATAAAAGGGAACCAAGAGATGGAAAGAGGGGAAGAAAGTAGATAAAAATATTAAAAATGTGTTATGTACATATATTAACTCTCCACAGTGAATAGAATCATTACATAATGCAAACATGCACTAATAACTGTTTTAAAGTTGTCTTTTCCTATTAACTTTTTCCCAAATATCTCTTTGAGAGGAAAAATGTAAAACCTTTCCTAAATTTTTTTTTTTTTTTTTTTTTTGGCGGAACCAGGGATTGAACTCAGGCCCTTGCACTTGCCAGGGAAGCGCTTATTCCACTGAGCCATTTCCCTGGCCCCTCCTTTCCTAAATTTTAAAAAATCTAGAAAACAAAATTGTTTCACTTTTCCTGCTACCAAATAACTTTATGATACTGTGAGCTGCAAGTCAGTCCTCATTGTATGGTGATCCTATGTATCTCTTATGATGCTCCTATATATCAAGAACCACTGACTGAATATCTCTTTAATAGATGCTTCAATTTTCTGCTACCCTCAGGTCTTATTCTTCATTCCTATTTGCCTCTCTTCTCTCTTCTGCTCTCCTTTCCTCTGCTCTCCTCTCCTCATTTTCCTAGAATGTTGTTTCTGTATTATGCTTTTGAATATTTTTTCCATTTCTACTTTCTATGCATAAGGTTTGTAGCTATATTTGCCTACTTTTCTTAATCAGACCCTTGCTTTCTGGCTATTCTTGGATAAACATATTCTAGAATTAAATAAAAGTAATGGTTGCACAACCTTGTGAATGTACTGAAACTTTTGTATTATACACCATCTTTTCTCTGGCTCTAACCATTATTCTTGGCTAGATTCCTTCTTTACTTCTGTTCATAACTCTTCATGAAAAACCTCCATGGAGTATTATTCATTTTGAAATATTTTTGCTTTGCCTCATAGTCACAGAAATTTGGCTACCTAACCAAATGAAATATGCTGTCAAGTGCTAATAGTATGTGCCTGAGTACATAATCTCACACTTGTATTTCCAAATATTTTGATGTAGTTTGATCTTCAGACCTTCTTTCATGCTGTCCAGACTTTGAAAGGAGAGTGCTTCATAAAACATACTTAATTGAAGAAAATCAATAAGCAATCTGTGTGATAATTAATTAAGGTGCCAGGATAAATCGCTGTTTCTTCTTTTCCTGACTTGGGTCACAGTCATGTTTGATTTGGGAAGTTGTCCATTTTCAATTACAGTTAATTCAGTGTTCTTTTTATGTGACCACAGTGAATGACTAACCAAAATTTGTGTTCTGGAATGGAACTGGAGGGCGAGTTCAATATGGCGAAGGGGTGGTTTCGAAAAAATATTTTCAAGGAACAGGTGAGATCAGGGTGAGGTAATGGGGGTAAGTTCTCAGCTCATGACTCGAGGCATTATTATGATGAAGCCTACTGTCACATTGCTGTGCATTGCTCTCAGATTTTCAGTATTCATCAGGAAACTTGATAAGCAAATATTCCATGAGGTGTTTTACAATGGGCTAGAGCTATAGCTAAACATAAAAGTATTATTTAAAAGAGTGACTTTAGAGAACTTAAATGTAACAAGGGAGATTGAAATTAAAGAGTTGTATAATTCATTAATTATAATTTTGAGTGCTAAAAAGAAGTGCATTGTCTAGCTGAATTATTTTGGGTTAGGTTTTTTTTTTTTTTTTTTGGTGGAACTGGGGAATGAACTCAGGCCCTTGTGCTTGCCAAGGAAGCGCTTATTCCACTAAGCCATCATCCCAGCCCTAGCTGAATTATTTTTATGTCCCTAGGTTTACAATTCAAACTAAACCTATGAATCACACAAAATTTTTTATCATTTTCTGTACTCCATAAAAGCTAAGGACATAAGTAAATAATGGATTAAGAGATTCTTTCTCAGAGATTCAGAGAGATGTTTATGTGAGCCATTTTGGGGTCCAGTGCATATGGCAACATGTCCTAGCTAAAGAACTCCCTTGATACTACAGTACTGCTCATTACTTAGTACAAGTCTAAGCTCCCTTTATAGTTGTTTCACTGGTAGAAGCTGCTCAAAGACAGTACTCACTGCCCAAAGACAATGTGGCAAACAGATCAGGAATACACTGTGTTAGTAGTTAGTCAATTCCAGAAGTGATGGTAGTGGTGATGGCAAGAGGTTGTCCTCAATCAAAAAGACTTCTGGATTGCCTGGTATTAAAAATATTAGGGTGTTTGAGGCTGAAGAACATCAATAACTGAAGTTTTCTGTTTATTCTGGATAGTACAGACAGCATTAGCCTGATGGTTATGGTCCTGGAGCAGATCTCTTCAGGTACAAGAGTTTGTGAAGCTTTTGTTACTGAGGCAATATCATGCCTTGAAATAATGGCTAAATGCCAACTCTTCTTAAATGTGTATTTACAGAGCACTTTGTAGTGCCAATTAACTCTTAGCTCTATGAGCCTTCTCATGTATACATCACATAGACAGTGATATTACTTATATTTGATGCAAGGTTCCCAACCTAAATGGGCTCTCAGTTTTCATAACTCAAATTTGTTATAATTATACTGAATTTACAGACTGTGTAACTGCCAGTTCTCTCCCCAGTAGACATGTGATTAATTGACTTAGTAGTAAAAACGCCGTCAAGACAGACCTATGTTCTAGCCATCTCCTGCTGGTTTTAAATTTAGGTAAAGATATGTCAGGTTTAAAAACCCAGTCTTTTCCTATCATCAGGGGCAGGAAAAATATAAAGTAAGCACAATAATTAACTTAAAATGCTAACGCAGACAGGTGTCGTGCGTTATTCGGCCAGCATAACTTCATGAGGTAGCATGCTATATTTTAATGAATAATCCCATTTTAGAATAAATCATATGTAGAATCCTTATGTAATCATCTGGGGATGATATTTGAGGGAGTATGATTTTGACTTCATTTGGATGCTAAGCTCTCACCAGTGTCTATTTAGTCTGAGGTATCACAAATATTAAAATTCTTAAGTGTCTGGCTAAATTGTATTACTAGCATATTGCATTTGTAAGCATATTTGTGCTTTCTAAAGTATAAATTATATATTTAGATCTCTTTGTGATGAATTTCTGGGTATTAAAAATAGTAAAAACAATGGAATCTATAAGGATGTAATTGATACTGCAGGTATACCGCTCGCACATTCTGAGAACTCTATAGTCAGTTGTTTAAACATATTACTCCCATTAAATACCTCCTCTGAACATGTGCATTACTAAGTGAATGCAAGTTCTTTGCAAGGAAAGTATGTTGCAAAACACCTGTTGTTTTCAAAATAAGTTCTTGTTTCTTCATCTACAGTCATGAGCTGCTGACCACAGAAGGGAAGGCTTTCATGCTGTAGTCTTTTGTGTCATTGTGTTTACAACACACAATGAGTGCTGAATGAAAAATTAAATATATTAGCTATATTAAAATGCATGTTGGATAAAGTATGGAGAGAGGAACTCTTTAAAATCTAAAAGGAAATTCATACTTCTATCTAATTTTCAGTACTCACCATATAAAATGCCAATTAATATATTTAGCTAGGCACAGGTTCCTCAAAGGTTAAGTTTTTCATAGCATCCTACACCAATTTAGCTGAGAAGTCTAATATATCAACCACCCAGTGCTATTCATTAAAGGATTAGTTTCGTTGTATCTTAGACCAGGTTAGGAAAAAAACAGAGAACATTATAGCATCCAGTTGCCTCTGTTTTGTAAAAGATTTGATTCAGACATTATCCCCTAATTCTGGCACATCCTTCTTCTTTCCATTTTTATTCATCCAGTGAAAAATTTATGCTACTGAAAATTCTGTATCTTCTCAAGTGACTAGTTCTTTAGCCACATCACCTACTTCTCTATCTCTTATGAGCGATTTATCATAATGAATTGACTCAAATGATTATGGAAGGTAAGAATTTCTATAATTTGTTTCTTATGAAATGGAGATTCAAGAAAGCTGATATGTAAGTTCTAGCCCAAGTGAAGGAAAAACCCAACATCTCAGGATTTTGGTCATAAGAAAGAGTAAATTTGTTTCCCTTAAGCCAACCAATGGATTGGATGAGGCCCATTCATATTGAGAAAACTTATTTGGTTTATTAACCTACTCATTCAAATGTTAATATCATACAGAATAATCTTCATAGACTAGCCTAAGACAATGTTTAAATAAATGTCTGGGCATATCCTAGACCACACATACTGATAAATGCAATCAACATTCTATCTGTTTCTATCTGGGACAAAATAACTGTCCCTCTGAATCATCCTCCTCAATGGACTTCTCAGGACTTACCAGCCCAAATACAATGGCAATAGTTGACTGTTCTTCCATCTATGGCAATTGCTATGTCCTAATAGCTTTAGTTATTGTAGTCTTGTATCTAACCTACCTGCAAACAAATTTAAGGGTTTGTTGACATGCTAAGAAGATGTGGCTCACAAAGGGCAGATAAAAGATTTAATCATGTTTGACTTTCGATATAATTCCTTTAAATCAGAATTTAGTGTCATGTTTCATCTAGAACATACCCTTTGACCTCCTTCTAAGATGACTCTATTTTGTAGTAATTTTTTTCTCTTTTCATAAGCTATCAAGAAGGCCTTGTTTGCTCTAGTTTCCCATCTGTGAATAAGTAAAATTTCTATGAAGTCTGTTATTAATCTTTTTGCTAATATTTTAAATGTATTCCATCTTCTCACATTAGTCCCAGAAAAGACTAATTACAATGACTAGACTAATGAACTCAGTAGGCAAGTAAGTGTTCATGTAATAATCTGATTTGCCCAGGCTTGTACAATACTTCTTCAAATGCCTCTCCAATTCAGATTTTATGGAAAAATTAGAAGTCTGTAGTTCACTAATGCTAATAAATATATTTGACTGTTCATGTATATGTGTGTTTGTTTAAGCATATTTATTTGTGAGCCTATGAATATGTAAATATATAAAACTGAATGTTCACTCATCTTTACAACTTTATGGTGGATAAAGCAAATCATGGGTGGTTGCAATAAGAAAGAAGTTGGCTGAAAGTATTTCCTAAGAGCAGAATTTATGACAGAGATTTACAAACCAGTATTAGCACAGAAAATCCTTTAATCTAGGGATCAGAGTGATCCACGAAAATTATTTTTGTCATGCTGAAGTTGTGCTGGAAGATAAAGTATATTAGTAGTTCTTTAATAAAACAAATGAAGAATTATGTTTGTTAGGGTATTTTTAAATGCCCAAGTAAAGGTTTCCTTGGAGACTTCCTTTCCAGAAACTGTGGCATTACAATTGGAAAGTATCTAGTAATTTTTATAGCTACAAAGACTGTAGAAAGAAGTTGGAAAATTGCTTTTGTATTATTGAAAGGACTGAGCATCAGTGCCTCACTTATTCATTGGTTGGTTCTAGTTTAGCTGAAAAATTCAGGCCAATCGTAACTGCAAGTTTGTACCACTAAAGGTAGATAATGAGAAAGAACTATATTGCTATCATAAATAAGTAGAAGTAAATAGTTGTGAAAATCTTTTCAATAGTGTAAAAATGCACAGTAAAAACTGAGTAGGAAGCTTCATAAGAGGTGATGCAAGTGGTGAATTATTTTGTTATCATTTCATGTATACACACAGAGAATTGTATCCACCAATGCATATGTGTAGTGTTTGTATTTGTATAGAAAAAGTGATATAGCATTTAAAATTAAATTTAAAAGTATAAGAAAATAAGAAAGAAAGTTAGAATCCAATCCACAAAGAGAACTGTACACATTTTAATATATAAAGATATAAAAATCCTTAATGAGACGCTGGGAAACAAAATGCAATAAATCATCAAAAAGGATCACTCACAACAAAGTTGTCTTTTATTTACACTTTGGTGAAGTTAGCAGCACATGACACTAGGTTGCTTAGCAAGTGATAGCAAACCTTAACCAGGAGTGAGGTAACTTGTTTACTTTAGGCACTGGGTCAAATCCCACCTATATATATTTGATAAATTTCATAGCTTTGTGGCTCCCAACATATCCCCCATTTCGATCTTGCTTTTTCAGAGATGGGTATTCCACTGCAGTTAAAGAAGCTTTATTTGTTGTGAAAAAGGGGAATGGATTAAATAAATCATATATATGTATACAGAAGAGAGTTAGGATAGCTGTACAGCTACTTTCTCTCAGTTCATTCGGAATAAAAGTTTGCACCAATATTGTTTAGAAAAGATATCATGTCTCCATCTTGTCCTCTGAGTAACTACTATGAAGAGAATAATATGCATTGTATTAATTATTGTAAACATTCTACTAACCTGTTATGAAACTGTTTCATCACTATTTTATCTTTTTTTCTCTCATTAAAATTAATAAAACTTATAAAATAATCACACATTGTGATTAAGCAGAGTTCATCCAGGAATGCAAGAATGCTTTAACATATGCAAATTAATGGATGTAGTACAACACAGAAACAGAAGCGAGTACAAAACTCATATGGCCATCTCTGTAGATGCTGAAAAAGTCTTTGCCAAAATCCAACATGCTTTCATCATTAAAAATAACAAATAGTAATATGAGTATGGAAAGATTTTAATCTGATAAAAGATGTTCATGACAAACCTATTGTCACAGGGTATTGCACAGGGAAAAACTGAAAATTTCTCTTTAATATCAGGAGCAAAACAAGGGCACCCACTATCCCCACACCTGCTTCCAAATATTAGCAAAAGCTATTAGGCAAGATTAAAAAATAATGCAGATATTCAGAGGAACAGAACTCTAATTGTCATTATTTGTGGAGCACATGGTCTTCTGCACAGAAGGCCCAAAAATGTCCACCAAAATGCATTATAATTAAAAAGCAAAGTTAGCTATATAGCAGGGTACAAAATCAACTTACACAAATCAATAGTATATCTGTACATTAATAATGAACCAACTGAGAAAGAAATAAAGAAAAAATACTAATAAATTAACCTCACAAATAAAAAATTTCTATAACAGTAACTATAGTACTCTGAACAATAAAATAAAAAAAAAAACAGAAAATGAAAAGATAAAGCCTATTCAAGGATAGACAGAACCAATATAATCAAAATGGACATGTTTGCAAAATTGATACAAATGTAATGCAATCTCAACCAAAATACCAGCAGCATTCTTCAGAGAAGTAAAGTCCTGAAATTCATATGGAACCAGAAGTGATCTAACATTGCAAGAGCAGTCCTGATTAACAAGAGCAATGCAGGAAGCATACGAAATTATATTCAAAGCTATACTCGTGTATAGTCTTGACACAAGAACAAGTATGAAAATGACTGGAACAGATCAAAGGTTGTTGACACCATCTGAAGTACATTCAACTCTTTGAAATTTGAAAAATGGTCCAAAAATACACCATGGAGGAGACATAGCCTCTTTAGTAAATGGTGTTGGGAAAACTGGCTGAGCATATGCAGAGGAACGATCCTTATCTCTCACAATATGCATAACTAAAATTAAAATAAATCAAAGAGTTCAATACTAAAACAGTGACACTTAACCTGCTGGAAGATGCAATAGGTATAATTCTTGAAGTCTTAAGTGAAGACAAAGACTTCCTCAACAGAACCCCAACTGCATAGGAAATATTACCAAGAATCAACAAAAGGAATCATACAATATTAACAAACCTTCTGAACAACAAAAGAAAAACAAAGAGTGAAAATAAACCATACAGAATGGGGAAAAATGCTGTTATTCCTCACAAAGAAGACTAGTATCTTGAATATATGAAAAATTGAAAAAACTAGACTCACCCAAAAATAAAAGAATCAATCAAAAATGGGCAACTGAGATAAATGGACTCTTCACAGAAGTACAAGTGACCATATATGCATGAACAAATACTCAAGATTTCTGGCCTTTAAAGAAATGCAAAATAAAGTAGTACTGACCATTGTGGCAATCAGTGTGGAGACTCCACAAAGAACTAGGACTGGAAACCCCTTCAATGCAACTATTCCCCTTCTGGGAATTTTACCAAAAGAACTGAAAACATCATGTCATAGTGTGCCTATGTTTATAGCAGCATAATTTGTGATAGCCAAATCTTGGAAACAACCAAGATGTCCATCACCTGAGGAATGGATGAAAAAGTTGTAGTATTTTTATACAATGGAGTATTACTCAGCTATAAAGAATGATAAACTAGATACCTTCATATATAAGTGGATGCCACTTGAAGATATACTCATAAGTGAAATAAACCAGACCTACATGTATAAATACCATATAGTCTCCCTAGTGAAAGAACTCAAAAGAAGAAATAATGATTGAAAGTTATAACACAGTTAAGGAAAGTGAGAGCATAAGGATTAAATAACGAAGAGAGAGCAAGGAGAAAAGTTAGGAAATATGGCAGGGGCAAAACCATCCATTTATATAAATAAGATGGTTAAGGCAGTGGTCTTAAGAATTTCCATCAGTTTTTTATAAATAAAGTTTAACGGGTAGAATTCTCACCCTGAGAAACTATATGCTGCTCTCTGTGAACTAAGCAACTACACTGAGGATAGCAAAGTACAATACTAAAACCATGTTTGAAATACCTGTCATTTTCTTCTTCTTGTATTTTTTCTGGATCCAGGGATTGAGTTCAGGCCCTTGCACTTGCCAGGGAAGCACTTATTCCACTGAGCCTTCTCACTGGTCCCAATTTTGGTCTTCTAAATGAGTACTGCTTTTAATGTCATATCAATTATCACTGTATCCTCTTTAAATTAAATGTAGTCCAGAAAGAAAGAGGTAATAAAAGAAAACAAGAATCAAGGACAAAAAAAAAATCATAGGTTTTTCCTGCTACAGTATTGTATATGGTTTGATTTCTAAATTTCTGTGTAAAATGCTTAATTGTTGGCTGGCTAGATGGCTCAGTAGAATAAGCGCTTCCCTGGATAGTGCAAGCACCTGAGTTCAATCCCCGATTCTGCCAAAAAAAATGTGTAATCGTTTTAATCATTTTTTTAACCATTTTATAAGACTTAAATTTTAGAAAATCCATGATTGTTAGAAAATAGCAGGTCCATGTTATGTCTAAGGTGTTTGATATTGACAGATAGTGATGTAAAGCTCAACTGCCTGTGTTACAGCATAAAACTGTCATTAAGCCTCTCTTCTGGCTGTGTTTTTTTTTTTTTCTTTTTTTTACAAGAGCACAAATGCACTTATATTTTCCATTTGTTTAAATTCTTGAGGGGTACAGAATCACACGGATTCTATGCCCGATGGCCTTAGCAGGAAAGTTGCTTCAGAAAGTGGCACCAACCAGGCCACTGTTTCCATGGATTCAAGTTACTTTTCCCCAGATCACTCTTCTTTTGTTTGCTTTGCCACCTGGTGTCACTGTGCTGTTTCTCACTTTGTACACACAAGCACATATCTTGCCCAAGTAGAATTATATTTCATCCTGGTCATAAACACCTTCAATTTTAAGGAGGGCTGTGTTTTCCCTCTGGTTCTCGAGAACCCACTTATATCCAGCAAAATTTGCTTTGCACCACAGTCTTCTAGACATAGTTGCCTTTCAGAAGTCCTGTTCCTGGCAGGCCTCCCCAGACTCCAAGATGGCAGGAAAAAAAGCTCTTCTGGCTGTTTAACAACTAAAATTTGCTGACTAAAAATTAGAGAAATACAGGGGCTACAAGGATAGCCAATAATTTGGCCCTAGCCCTTCAAGGTCAGTGATGACTCAAGACAAGAAAACCTGTGCTGTGACATCCTCTAGCAACTCAGTGGTGTCCCAGATTTTCTGATCAAGATTATAAGGCCACAGATGAAAGTTAATGATGATGTATAGTGTGCCTAAGGAGAGTAGCCTAGAGAAAAAAATTCCCTCAAGCTTTCACAGATAACATATTCGTCAAGCAATAACCATGACTCATCCAGATGGCTGACACAGACAGCAGATCTACAAGATGCTGTACATAGTTTCAGGGTAAATCCTGAGGGGATTTGACTGACCTTGTTAGATAGGAAAAGTTACATTTTTACTTATGTAGGTCTTGCTTTAACTTACTTTAAACCATCCAGCAGAAAATTATAACCACAAGGTATAAAAAGTAATGCTATATTAATATGCTGAGCTAAAAAAGGCTCAAGTCAAAAACTTCTGACAGTTTCTAGTTCTGCTGATTACCCAATACTGTTATGCACTATTGGACTATCTTGGGTTATTCTGCTGAATTCAGGTACCTACAATCTTTAGATGGGCTTCAAGTATAAAAAGATCCTTTAAAGACTTCTCCAAATACAGCCTCTCTAACTGCAGTGGAGCACACATCTCTCACAAAACAAAAGGAAAAAGGGTGATATGTTGGCAACTATGAAGCTAGGAAATTGATCAAATATGTGTAGGTGTGACTTGGCCCACCTAAAGCAAACAAGCTACCTCACTCCTCAGGTGAACATCCTATCTTTTAAAGTCAGCTATCAGTTGCTAGCCAAACAGTGTCATGCCTTACTATCTTCACAAAAGTGTAAATAAAGGACTGTTTTGTTGTGAAAAGAGAAGAAAAATGTGTGTGTGAGTGTGTGTGTGTGTGTGTGTGTGTGTGTGCAAAAGAGAGTTAGGATACATATACAGCTAGTTTCTTTTAGTTCTTTGAGAATAAATGTTTGTACTAATATTGCTTAGACAAGATATCAGAGGACAAGAAGATATTGCTTCTTGTCCTCTGAATACTATGAAGGCAACAATATGCAGTGTATTAATTATTGTAACCATCCTACTAACTAGTTTTCAAACACTTTCATTGCTATTTTATGTTTTTTCTCATTAAAATTTATTAAAAAATAAAATAAAAAGACCCAGAAAAACAGTACTGAGATTCCATTTTACCCCAGAAAAAATGACTGTCATCAAGAAATCAAAAAAGAAAAAGAGAGAGTGAGAGAGAGAGAGAAACAAAAAAAGAAGGAAATCAAGTAATAACAAATGCCATGAAGGCTGTAGGGAAAGAGGAGCCCTTCTATGTTCTTGGTGAGAATGTAAACCAGTAGAACCACTATGGCATTCTGTATGGAGATAACACAAAATAACTAAAAACAATTATTTCATTTTCACCAGATATAACCATTCTAGATATCTTCCTGAAATAAATACAGTATATTTCAGTGATACTTGCATGGCTATGTTTATAGTGACATGATTCATCATAGCAAAATCTTGGAAGATGCCTATGTGTACATCAACTGTTGTCCTGATCAACTGTGTTATTTACACACAAGGGAGTACAATTTTTCTATAAGCAAAGATAATGAATAGGCAAATGAATACATCTTGAAACACAATATCAACGGAAATAAATCAGACATAGAAGCTGAAATACTCTATAGTTTCTCTTATATGAGAAACCTAAATTATAAAGAAAGTACAAAGTAAAAGATAGCTAATTTTGAAGAAACAAGATAGATCTTTCTCAAATGAGAAGGGGATCCAGAGGTAGAACAAGGGGAGGAGAGGAAGAGAAAAGGGTTTATGAAAGGAAATAATATATATTATATAGATATACCACCTTACACGAGAAATTTAAGCATTTTATATAGAAATAGCAAACATGTATGAGATATTAATTTGAAGATATCAACCATTGTTGAATTCTTTTTACTTTGTTTAGTGAACTTTTGTATCATTTCTGAAACTATATTCTATCACTATTTTGTATTCTTTAAACATAAAAAAGAAAAGGAAAAAATTATTTTTGAAATGTTGTAAGTATAACTGGATGAACATTGAATAAAAAATTAAATAACCTGTTGTATGACTACTTTTCTTATTGCTGAGACAGTAAGCTCACTACCTAATGTTAAAGGAAGTAAGATTTATTTCAACTCATAGTTTACAGAGGTTTTAGTCCATAGTTGACTGACTTCAAGGCAGAGGGGCATGGCAGAGGGCCCTCATAAGAGAGGCAGGAGGCAGCAGCAGATAAGCAGCAGCAGCAGAAGCAGCAGAAGCAGAAGCAGCAGAAGCAGAAGCAGAAGTAATAGCAATAATAAAAGTAGTCTTCCTACTTTGTTCCTTTCACATTCCATCTGAACTACAAACCTGTTAATTGGTGCCACCCATGCCCAGGGTGGGGCTTCCTTTATCCTTACCCCTAATCCAAGTATCACACCCTTACTCTATATTCACAAGGCCTAATCTAGCCACCTTCAAAACTCCCCTACTTGGAGTACATAAGGCTTTGGGGGAACCACACAAATAAAAGGCATAACAGCTGTTGTTAACTAGAACTAGAGTTTTGGGTTGCACAGTTAAATAGCCAAGATATATTAAGTGTTTGTATAGTTTTATAGGGGACAGTAAGACCACAAGTCAATCATGCTAGGGGATCAGAAAAGAAAGATTCTTGATTTTTAATTCATTTGTTCATTCAGCAAGCATTTATTGGGCTGGCCAAATAGCTCAGTGGATTAAAGAAACTACAAGCAGGCGCAGGGTCTGGGAGTTTAATCCCTGGGCCTTCCATACTGGTTCTGGTCCTGGGATGCCCTGAGACTGCAATTGAAACTGAGCATGGTGGCTCGCCCCTGTAATCCCAGCTCTTGGGAGGGTGTAAACAGATGGATCACAAGGAGTCTGATCTAGTAGTGAGATCCTGAACATCCTATAGACCCTTCCCTAAAATACAAAAAGCAAACAAACAGAAACACCCCAAGCATTATTGACTGGTCACTATGAGTTCTCTTACAATCTGTCTGTTTTTATGAATCAAACAAATATCATACCTTGAATTCACATTACAGTAGTTGCAATACAAGAATTTTCAAGGAAACAAATAGTATAAAATGGTGTGATAAATGCTAGTGAATATTGACTGTGCAACAACATTTTACTGGGTGGCTTAATGTTGCTACTTGACATTAGGAACAGAGATTGTCACTCTGTAACACTTGCTTTACTACTTCAAATTACATTAATTCAATTACAAATGAAAACACTAGTACAGGTTCTCCTATGTCCTGAGTCTTCGCTGACCTTGAAAGGCTAGGGCCAAAATGTTGGCTGGCCTTGTGGCTCTTCTATTTCTTCAACTCTGACTTGGGATCTTAGGTTGTTAACCATCCAGAAGAAAAGCTGATTAGTATCCTGCAGCTTATGCCATTCACTTTGCCTTATCTGACTCAATTGATTTTACTT
>PVKA01003974.1:82915-103879 GCA_004027165.1 Ctenomys sociabilis | reverse complement strand
TTTTGTCTTTTTGAGACAGCGTCTCACTATGCAGTTCAGGCTGGCCTCGAGCTCACTTTGTAACTCAGGCTGGTCTCGAACTCACAACAATCCTCCTGTCTCAGCCTCCCGAGTGCTGGGATTACAGGCATGCGCCACCACGCCCGGCTGAATAGACCTTTTACTTCTGTAGTTAGATTAATTCCTAAGTATTTCATTTACCATGGTGCTATTGTAAAGGACATTGTTTCTCTAATTTCTCTCTCAGTGTGTTTGTTATCTGTGTAGAAGATTGCTATTGACTTTTGGGTATTGATTTTGTATCCTGCTATGCTACTGAATTTATGTAAAATTCTAGTAGCTTCTTGATGGAGTTTTTTGGGTCTTCCAAGTAAAGTATCATGTCATCTGAAAATAATGATAGTTTAACTTCTTCTTTACTTATTCTTACTCCCTTTATTTCTCTCTTGACTAATGCCTCTAGCTAATGATTCCAAAACTATATTGAATAGGAGTGGTAATAAAGGACATGCTTGTCTAATACCAGATCTGAGAGTAAAAGATTTCAGTTTTTCCCCATTTAGAATTATGTTTGCAGTTGGATTGTCATAGATGGCTTTTATCTGATTGAGGTAGAAGTAATCTATTCCAGTTTTTTCTGTAGGAGTTTTATCATGAATGAGGTTGGACTTTGTCAAAGTCCTTTTCTGCATCAATTGAGATGATCATGTGGTTTTAGGATTTGGCTCTATTGACATAGTGTATTACATTTATGGATTTTTTTTTGTATGTTAAACCATCTTTGCATCCCTGGGATGAATCCTACCTGGTCAGTGTGTATAGTCTTCTTGATAATTTGCTGTATTCTATTTGCTAGGATTGTACTGAGGATTTGTGTAACGATGTTAATGAGAGAGATTGGCCTGTATGTCTCTTTTTTAGTTGCATCTTTCTCTGAATATTTGCCCCCAGGAATGATTTTGGAAGTATTGTTTCCTTTCAAATTTCACTGAAGTGTTTGAAGAGTATTGGGATTATATCTTGTGTAAATTTCTTGTGGAATTCAGCTGTGAATCCATCAGGACCTGGGATTTTCTTTGTTGGTAATTTTTTTATTACATTTTGAATTTTATTGGCTGCTATTGAGTTATTGAGAATTCTTATATACTCTTGATTCAGTTTTTGACTTTTATGCCTTTCTGGGAATCTCTCCATTTCTTCTGTTTCTTCAACTCTATAAGAGTGTAGATTTTCAAAATAGCTATTGATGATATTATCAATTTCCACAGAGCCCGTGGTAATCTAGCCCTTTTCATTCCTTATTGCTTGAATTTGAGAGGGTTTTTTTTCCTCTTTTTGATAATGTTAACTAGGGATTTATCAATTTTATTTAATCTTTCAAAGCACCAGCTTTTTGATTCTTTGTATTGTTTTCTTCCTCTCTATTGCATCAATTTCTGCTCTAATCTTTATAATTTCCTCCCTTTTTTGGGCTTTGGGTTTGGTTTGCCCTTCTTTTTCTAGACCTTTGAGGTGCAGTATTAGGGTACTTATTTGTTCCCTTTCTGTTTTTCCTAATATGTGAGTTCACCACTATAAATTTCCCTCTAAGAACTGCTTTCATTGAACCCCATAAATTCCTATAAATTGTGCTTGAATTTTTATTGAATTGTAGATATTGTTTTTTGTTTCATTTTGGTTTGGTTCTTTTGTATTTTTAGGGAAGGGTCTACATGGTGATCAGGGTCTCACTAGTATATCGGACTTGTAGTGATCCACTTGTTTACAGCCTCCCAAGACCTGGGATTACAGGCATATATATTGTTTAACTTCTTATTTAATTACATCTGTAACCCATTGGTTGCTGGAGAGGGTGTTGTTTAATTTCCATGAATTTATGGAGTTTGCATGGGTTTTTTGTCATTTATTTCCAGTTTCATTACACTGTGGTCAGATAATATGCACCGGATAATTTCTGTTTTCTTCTATATCAATGGACTAGCACGATCTATGGACTAGTATGTGGTCTATTTTAGAAAAATATCCCATGTGCAGCTGAAAAGAATGTGCATTCAGATGTGGTTGGGTGGGACACTCTGTATATATCTCCTAAGTCCATTTGTGCCAAGTTCTGGTTCAGTTCTTTTACTTCTTTGCTAATTGTCTGTCTTCTTGACCTATCTTTTTGGATAAGAAGGTGTTAAAGTCTCTTATTAGGATTGTAGTATTGGATATTAGATTTTTCATGTCCATTAACATTTGTCTCATATAGTTGGGTGCTCCCATGTTTAGTGTATACATATGTGAGACTGTTACCTCTTCTTGTTGAATTTTTCCCCAAACCAGTATGTAGTGGCCTTCTTTGTTTCATTTAATCACTCTTGGTTTGAAGTTCATACTGTCTGAGAACAGGATTGCTAGCTCTGCTTTTTTCTGATGTGCTGGATCATGTAGTATTGTTTTCCATTCTTTGACTTTCAACCTATGAATTTCTTTACGAGTTAAGTGTGTTATGTATACAGCATATTTTTTATTTTGCTTCCTAATCCATTATGCCAGTCTATTTCTTTTAATTGGTGAATTGAGTTCATTTACATTGATGGTTATAATTGAGATGTATTATTGCCTTATTATTGATATGTTATTTGCCTGCTGTTGTATACCTCTTTTTCTCCTGTGTTTAATTGTTTGCTCTATTTGTTGGGTTCTTTCAATTTTCATTTGTGGAGTCATAGTCCTTTGGTCCCTTGAAAGAATAATTTTTAGTATTCTGCATAGGATTGGCTTGGTCATCGTGAAATTCTTATTTGTTCTTTGTCATGGAAGTATCTCACTTCTCCATTGAACTTGAAAGAGAATTTTGCAGGGTATATCATTCTGGGTGGGAATCCATTTTCTTGCAAAACTTGAAGTACTTTGCTCCATACTTTTCTTGACTTGGACAGTTTGTGAAGACAAATCTGCCATTATTCTAATGGGTTTTCCTGTAAATGTGATCTGTTTCTTTTCTTTAGTGGATATTAGCATATTTTTCTTGTGCTAAATTCTTCAGATCTTCATTATTATATATCTGAGTGTGGTTTTAATTGGGTTGATGTTATTTAGAGTTCTGTGTGCTTCAGTTACCTGAATATCAGATTGTTTCCCCATATTTGGGAGGTTTTCTGCTATTACTTCTGCCCATATTCTTTTTATATCACTTATATTAACACTTCCTCTTTCACTGATGCCTATTAGCCTTACATTATTCATCTTTGCATTGTCTTGCAGATGTTGAATTATTTTTTCTTGCATTCTAGTTGTTTTTTAAAAGATCTTTTCTTACCTTTTCACTAGCTTCAATGGCATCTTCAAGTTCTGAAACTATCTTCACTTTCATTCAAATGGTTTTGCTAGCCTGTGGTTGAGCTTTAATTTCCTGTATGTGTCTTTGAATGTGTTTCATACATTCTATTTCTTTCCTATATTGCTCATTCAAGAATTCCATCATTTTCCTATTCTCCTCTTTTTTATCAGTGTCTTCTTTACAAAAAGTTAGTGATTCTTTCATTATAGTTATCATTTCTTTTTTACTTCAGAGATTATTTCTGATTTGATTTCCTATATACCTTTCTGCCATTGTTTCTTTACTTCTGATGCTATTATTTTGGAGATTTCAGGTGTGTGATTTCCAATTTCTTCTATTCTGGTGTCTCCTACATTTGTTCTGGGTGGGCTCTGGGCCTGAGAATACACTTTTCTCCTTCTCTTTGTCATTTTGTATAACACTGTCCTCTGACCTTTGGTGTAGAGTTTTGGTGCAGTTATTACCTCAGCATCTTCTGAAATTCTTGCCCAAGAGAGATTATGTGGTTAAGACAGTTACAGTTTTGTATTTATAGAACTATAATTAGCAACACTAATAAAGGGTAGTGATGTTCATCAGTTAACAAACTTTTGTAAGTAATGAATTTATATTTAGACCATAAGAGTAACCATTATGTCTGTATAGTTAAGCAGAAATTAAATTTGAAATTTGTACTTAAATTAGTTTCCCTAAGTTCTCTCTGCTCACTTCCCCTTGATATACATGGGGTCTCCCAAGTAGAGTAGTTCACCCTGGTTACTTATTGCCCTTTTCTTGATCAAGACAGAAAGAAAGAGGATACTCTCATAGATCTGGGTCTAGCAAAGTGTCTCAGTTTACTGGGTCCATATCTACCAAGATCAAACTTATCCAGGTGTGCCTGACTTGGGTCTGGCTACTGTGCTCTGCTTTTTCCTGCTGTAGCCCATAGAAGTGAACCTGCTGTGTCCCTCTGGCAAGATGTTCAGGTCCTGGATTAGCTGGGCAGGTCTAGCTCCTAGCCTCTCTTCAGGAAGTCCTGCTGCAGGATTTCACATCATCCTGTCTAATGGAGGAAGCTCTGGCAAGTGTGGGGATGGGCATGGCCACTAGTTGGAAGTGGAACTGGCAAGCGGGCAGGCAGGCCCACACACACATGTAAGGCCTGGGCACTGGCTGCAAGGGGATCCCTCAGTCTTTTCTTTGGAGCCAGTGATCTCTGTTAGACCTGTGCCCCCTGTGCAAGTTGAAGACCCTTCCCTTTTTCTCTTCTTTCTCATTTAATGCTTTTGCATCAGTGTTAATTTCTCTTTTCTTGAACCAAGTTTTCAATATGTCCTGTATCTGTCTGACAAACAGGACTGGCTTATGCAAAGCTATGAGAAATGGAAAACATTGTTCCAGAATTAATTCAGTTGAATCTGCAGCTTCCAGGCTTTGAAGAATACTGTAAATATGTAAAAAATACAAATCCAACCTGGCAACAAATATATTCTTTGCAATTCATAACCATCTGATAAAATTGTTCTATAGCAAATTAAAAATATGCTAGAAGTTACTTGTTTTATTTTAATGTTTAGGTAGTACACAGGCAAAAATGTTTCAAAAGCATAGCCATAAATGGAAGAGGTTTCAGGTCTTAGTAAAACTTGTTCCCTAATGGAGCCACACAGCTCACAGATGAGTGGAGACTAAAAGCAGAAAACAGAACCCTGTCCAGCACTGGTAACAGCAGAGTTATACATTTTAAGTAACTGTAGAAGTTTGGCAAGTACCCTAATGAAATACAGAAAATGAACACTGGAAATCCCACATGATCCTCAGTGAAAGCCAGGAGACAATGGATCAGTATAGAAAACAAACATTAAAGAAAACTTACCCTTGGGGGCCGGGCGTGGTGGCGCATGCCTGTAATCCCAGCATTCGGGAGGCTGAGGCAGGAGGATTGTTGTGAGTTTGAGACCAGCCTGAGCTACAAAGTGAGCTTAAGGCCAGCCTGAAGTGCATAGTGAGACCCTGTCTCAAAAAGACAAAAAAAAAAAAGAAAACTTACCCTTAATTTTTAAAATCTTGGTAATATTTTAGTAATATGGGATGTATTTAAGACTTATTTCATATCTTATTCATCAATTAAATACCTCCATTAGGATCTGTCTTGGCTGCACACAATAGCCATAGATTCCTCTAAACTGTGAGATTTGCTAAGATACTGTGATGACCTCCAGAATCCACTGGAAGTAATTACTTCTAGACTCAAGGTATTTGTGACCCCCACTGAGCTTAGATACTAATGAGGTTACCAGGAAATTTCTGATGCTTCCTCCTGCTTCTTTGTCAATGTTAAATTCTTTCTTATCTGTCATCACAGAAGAAAAATCTGTTGCCCAGTCTATATTGCACAATTTCCCTGCCGTGCCATGCCAGCCCTGACCCTGGGGCATGTTGAGATGGCGAATGAGACTGGGCATGGTGGTACATGCCTGTAATCCCAGCACTTGGGAGGCTGAAAACAGGAGGATCACTATGAGTCTGATCTGTGTAGTGAGACCCTGTAGTCCTTGTTCTAAATGCACAATCTTCTAGTAGCTTCTGAATTTCATGCATCATAGGTCTATTTGTATTATACTGAGTTAAAATTCTAGAGTCAAGGGAATTAGGTCAAATTTTACTGAATATCACTGAGGATTTTATATTTTAGTTACTGGACTTGCAGTCATCTCTTAATTTCATATCAATGTCCAGCTAAAGACCATTAGAAACAAAATTATAGTTAAATATACTTGGGTTTAGTGGCTCGTTGCAATTAAAAAAGACCACATACTGAGGAAACTGTGAGACATCTTCATAAAAAAATGCTAGGATGGACTGAAAAATGTTTTAAAATGTAACTATAATTATGCTTTTATTCAATAGGAAGAAAGATGGAAAAGCCTGCCTCTAAAAACAGTTTAAATAGGTATAGTGGTACATACGGATAATCCTAGCATTTTGAGAGCCTGAGTCAAGAGATTCACAAGTTCAAATTTAGCCTAAGCAATTTGACAATCTAATGAGAACTTGTCTCAAAATAGAGAAGAGCAGAAGATAAACTTTAGTGCAGAGGTCATGGGTTCAATTCCATACAGAGAAAAACAAGGCAGAAAGAGAGAGAAAGAGGAATGAAAGAGGGAGGGAGTCTAGTAAAACAGTTTATTACAATGTCCCACAGGGGAGAGTCATGTCACAGAAGGTCCCCAGGTGATAATGGTGACCAGAGCCATAAAGAGAGAGGAGCAGTGGAGGGAGTGTGTACTGTGGGTTTCCCAGGAAGTAACAGACAAGGCCAACTGAACAGGCTACCCTTAGAACTGGTTCACATTCACCAGGGTGTTGAAGCTGCCTCCAGTTGAGAGATGTCTGGCAACCAGAGCAGAAGGTTAGTGTCGCACAGGGGTTAAGTGTTCTCTAGACTGACCAGGCTACATGTGAAAAGCAAACTCAAAAATTCACTAAACAAGGGGCTGGGGAGATCGCTCAGTAGGATTAGCGCTTGTCTGGCAAGCATAGGATTCTGAGTCAATCCATGGTACTGAAAAAAGAAAAAAACTCACTAAACATTGCACATTGTTAAAAAGAGGATAATTCTATGATTGGGCAACTTAACCAAATCTGTCTAGATACAAGACGAAGCATTAAAAAAAGAACAGCCACTGAATTAGCCAGAAATGGGTGTTGTCATGATTTGTCTTGTTTCCTTTTCCTTTGAGAAAAAAATGAACTATTCTATTTTGGCCTTGGGTGATTTTTTGGAACTAATTTGCTTCATTTACTGCATTTGCAATATAAATCAAGTATTCACTGAGTATTACTCTCATACAAACTGTATTTTACTTTTTCTCTCTCTGTCTTTCTCTCTTATTATTTTTGATCATTAGGCATGACTTTTCTTTCTCTCCTTCTCCTCCTCCTCTTCTTCTTCTCCTCCTCCTCCTTCTGTTCTTCTTCTCCTCCTCCCCTCCCCCTCCTCCTGCCCCTCCTCCTCCTCTTCTTCTCCTCCTCCTTCTTCTCTTCCTCCTCCTCCTTCTCTTTCTCCTTCATCACAGTGATCTTGTCTGACGTTGATGTCTGTGAAATTATTCATAGGTACCAAGAGAATCAAGTGCCAGGCCAGCATCTGGCTTTGAGGCTGCTTCTCTCTTTGTCACTTTATCATCCAACAAGGTAAGTTCTACTAATATCCTGTCCTCCAAATGCTAAATGGCCAAGCTCTACAGCTAAAGTCACAGAGCCAAATAGAACTTCATGCCCAACTACTTCACCTTCTGGCTTCCTCCATGCTATGAACACTGTGGTCCTGTCTGGGTGACTGGATGGTTGAGGACAACAATACTGAGAAAAGAAAGGTGGGCAATAAAAACAATTCAAAGCATTTCACTATGCTACAAATGTGCATAAATGATTTAGTAAGTAATCCATTGGTGTGCTGTTTCTAGTGTACTCTGATAATACGAATACTTCTATGAGTTTTCTAAAGTCTGAGCAAAGAGTCAGATTCAGCCTCTTTTCCAGCTAGAATCATGGAGGGTATAGAAGAGAAGAAAAAGAAGGTTCCTGCTATGCCATAAACACGTAAGGAAAAGTAAAGACACTTCACAGTTGAAGATTAAGTGCCTGAAAAAGTTTTCCCAGAAGACACTTCACAAAGTGATGAGGAAGCTCATCTAAGAAAAAGCAAGACACGATCATAAGTAGTACAGACAGATATACAGAACTGAGATCCAACTGGCTAGGATGGTAAGAAAAGCTGGCAACTTTTATGTCCCTGCAGGGCCCAATTGGTATTTGTCATCTGAATTAGGGGTATCAATGGTATTAGCCCAAAGGTCCACAAGGTGTTGCAGCTTCTTCACCTTTGCCAAATCTTCAGTGGTACCTTCATTAAGCTCAACAAGGCTTCAATTAACATGATGAGAATTTTGGAGCCACACATTGCATGGGAGTACCAAACCTGAAATCAGTTAATGAACTAATATACAAGTGTGACTATGACAAAATCAATAAGCAGCAAACTGCCTTGACAGATAATTCTTTGATTGCTCGATATCTTGGTAAATATGGAACCATCTGCGTGGACGATCTGATTCATGAGATCTATACTGTTGGAAAATGCTTCAAAGAGGCAAATAACTTCCTGTGGCTGTTCAAGTTATCATTTCCACTAGGTGGAATGAAGAAAAAGACCACCCATTTTGTGGAAGGTGGAGAGGCTAGAAACAGGGAAGACCAGATCAACAGGCTTATTAGAAGGATGGACTAAGGTATCCACCATGGTGTTTTATGACTTGGCCAGTTAATAAACGTATCTGCTTCCAAACTGAAAAAAAAAAAAAAAAAGAATCAGATTCAGGCATTAAACCTAGGAAATCCCAACTGAGTAACTTGGCATGACCATTTGCTATGAGGATCCAAAAATTAGCTTTCCAGAATTTGTATATATGGTACTTGAAAGAAATGATTCCTTTTTAGCTATAGCTGTTGGCTTATATCAAGTGGCACAATTACTTGATCATGGCACATGAACTTGATCAAGTGGCACATGAACTTGATCAAGTTTGTGGAGGACATTATTTTAAGAAGTGACTAAACTGTAGCCTAGGCAGCCCAAGATTTGTTTCTACCCATGTTGTGTTTGGGCAGGAAAATAGCAACTGACCTGAGTACCCTGAGTCTCAACAGGACTTCTAAGCATTTTAAAGCAATACAAAGAACTTGGCAGGAAGCAATTGTATACAAAGAGTATTTTTTTCTAACACCATGAAAATTTTTAAAAATTATTTGGATTCAATGTGAAAACCATGACAATCTTCAGCTTTATGTTTCTCATATTATTTGGAGTTCTCTGTCAAGCTTGTGAGTTTTAGCATGTTCTAAATCCAAAGCAATAGGTTAAAAGATAAAATGAGCATTTATTGAATGTATTTAAACTTTAGTATAAAAAACAGAAGTGTTCCAATTGTATGTAAATACTTATATGTAGATATGCATACTTTACATGTTTAGGTTAAATAGATCTAATGTGAAATAAGTAAGTTGGGGAAACTTACTTTATATTTGAAAAATGCCAGGTAAATTTTAAAAGAATTTAGAGTATGATTAAAAATACCACAGCTATTTGTCTTTTAGCTATATTTTTCCAAGATATCAAGACATTTATAAAATTAAAACAAGTGCCTAATAAATAGCAAATTAGGCATCAGTTATTACAAAGAAAGAAACAGGGCTCAGATATGTAGCTGTTTTCTACCAAAACCCCTAGTCTTTTTAAATATGTCTGGGACTACTGGCAGTCTTGATTCTAACAATAGAAAATGTAGGTACACATGCTCACGCACACACATATAAAACCACCCACAGGTTAGTATACATGTTTAAATTGTAACACAATCAAAATAACAATATTATCACAATGTTTCTGTCCTCTAAGACCAGGATCTTTACAAGTAACAATAACAATTGAAAGACTCCATATCTTTAAGAGACCGTAAAACTATTAACAATTTTGATGTTAACTATTTCCTTACAAAGACAACTGTAATCATCATTATACTGATAGCATAACTCAGTGAGGAGTGGAAAGCTGTTTTTCACTGAAAGCAGCAGTAATGTCTGACATTATTTTAGTAAGAAGACAAAAAGCATGAAAACGCACAACTGGACTTACAGTTGCTTTTTAAAAATATAGTTATATTGAGGATAACTAGCATATAGAAAAATGAACTTGTGTAAGGGCCAGGAAGATAACTCACCAGCATAAGCATCTGCCTAAGTACAACATCCTCAGTAAAATCCCTGGTAGAAAGAGAGAGGGAGAGAGAGAAGAGAGAGAGAGAGAGAGAGAGAGACATGTCTAAAAGAATTTGGTAAATTTTGGCATATATATTATGAAATTATCACCACAACCTCAATATACCTACCTATTCCACAGAAACTTTCATCAAACACTTAGGCAATCCCACTCTTATCTGCTATGCTCAGGTTTTCACCTTTGGCTCCTGATATTATGGATTACTTTGAATTTTCTATAGTTTTCTGTAAATGTAATAGTATAGTATATTTCCCAGCAACTCAAAGTTCTGCCCTCTTTTGGTCAACCTGCTTAGTTTGAGATTCATTCATTTAGTCACATTTTCCAGTAGTTCAATGCTTTTTATTGCTTGGTAGTGTTTCATCTATGGATACACCACAATTTATCTTGGCATCCACTCACAAATAGATGTTCGGTTGTCTTTAGTTTAGGACAATTACAAATAAAAATGTTATGAACACCGCTGTATAAATATAAAAACATCTGCTTTCTTTTGTCATGGGTAAAGAGCTAGAAGTGCAATGTCTGCAGCATAGGATGGGCATGTTCAATTTCTTCAGAAACAATTCCTACTTTTTCACAATGCATAAATATTCTAGTTCTTTCCCATCCTAGCCAACACTTAGTCTGGTGGATCTTCTCAGTGAAGATCATGTTCAGAGGTGTGGAGTAGTTACTTCTTTATGGTATGCATTTTCCTTTTCAATTATGATCGTACTAAGAGATGTGTAGTAATTACATCTTGCCTCAGACTTGCAGAGTATGTTATGCTTATGTGTGTGTCACCGGGCTCAGTGCCCAACATTTTTTATAGAATTTGTCCTCCATCTTGATACATATGTCCTCCATCAAATATGCAAATACATGCCAAATGGTTTTTCCAAATATATGTATCTTATTTAATTCCCTTAACCTCGTCTGAGAAGTTTTCAGTAAATATAATTTGTCAATTTCTTCTTCCATGGCTCATAAACATGTAAAGTATGCATATCTTTTGGTGCTATATCTACAAACTCTTTGCCTATCCCACAGTCTCAGAGAATTTCTATTTTTGTTTCCCATATTTGATGGTTTCAGATAATAAAAGATGTAATAAAAATTATGCTGTGTTTATATTTCTAAATTTTGTTACAATGAAAGACACATTCCATTAATCCCCATCAAAAAATTCCCCGTCTTTGGCCATATCTATCCCATCATTCTTGCCACTTTCTGAAGCAATTCTGGAAGTCCTCTTCCATGTTTTTAGTTATCCTACCATAACCACTTTTCTTTTTATTATTTTTTCTTTCATTTTTTAATGTATTTGATTCAGGGTCTCACTACGCAGCTCGGACTCATAGTGATCCTCCTGTCTCAGCCGGGTGCCAGTCTTGGCACCCAGGGGTGCAGCCAGCGTGGAATGTGGTGCCAGGGATGGAACCTCAGTCCCTGAGCTTCCCTAAGCAGGTGCTTAGTCTGCTGAGCTATCTCACCAGCCCTGCTATGGCTGTTTCTATTCCACGAATTAATGCAAATATTTATTTTTTAGTGTTTTTTTTAATTTTATTGAAGTACAAATAGTAATGAGACAGTTTCAAGACACATTAACAGGACAGATTCAATAATTAATACATTGCAGACTGTTTTCATAATGTGTTAGTATCATACAAGATGCATACATATTATACTTACAGCCATTATTATAGTAGATGTCTCTTATCAGTAAATTAAGAGAGTGTAGCTGTTTAGTTATCTTATCACAGATTCAATAATTAATACTTTCTACCTTATTTTCCTAGTGGTTGTCCATAGTGCTAGAAGCCAACATAATATCTTGTCCAACCACTATTAGTGCAAATCTTGCTTCTCATAGAATTATGCAGAAGCGTGGCATATTTATCCTAACTGTACTGTTCATATACACACATCATGATTCTTCCTTTGTATCCCCCCTTTTTGGTCTAGAACTGTCAAAGATGGGCACTCCATTGTCATTAAACCAATTTAGGTGCCTGAACTTGGTGACACAATTCAACACAGTCCAGCATTCCAGTCCAGCATTCCACAATAATAATGAGTTATCTGAAGAAGTTGTTGACTATAGCCATTTACAGCTCAACTTATTATTATGGCCCCACGTTATATACCTCATTTTCATACTTTTCTGCTGGATGGTTAAGACCAACATAGAGCAAGACCTATATACCAAAAGATGTAGCTTTCTTTTCTGATGAGGTCAGTGAAGTCCCCTCAGGGTTTATCTTGTAATCCTGTACCTCACTCTGTAGATCCTTTGTCTGTGTCATCCATGTGGATGAGTCATGGCCAATGCTTGAACAGTAACTCAAATATTTAGCATTCACAGTTACTTTGAAAGAACCAGAAGTCATGCCAGATCCAGTGACTAAGGTGGATGAAGACACTGTTCTGTTTTCACAAGCTTGCCTTTCCATTGTATGGTATTGGATAGCAGCTTTCATCACATTTTTGACCACGTAAAGAGACTATGAAAGAGAACTTCCCAAACTGCTTGAGAAAAGTAGAACAAATGATGGGATATTCTGAGGGGAATTAATGATAAATTGTCTTTTACCCTTTGAGTCAGCTATCACACACACAAATGGGTCTTTTAAAACATAGTTGTATACTTTTTTATCTAGTTCTTCTATAGCTCTACCCACAGATTTTCTAAATTTATTACTAAGAAAAAAAACTACCTAAACAAGGTGAGGTGGGCAGCTTGCATCTCACAGAGTCTTATACATTTGTTGTTGAATTTGGCTGTGGTTGTTTTTGAATCAAGTCAGTATGTTATATAAGGCTTTCCCAACAATTCTAAAGTAAATTGCTGTATTGGCACCATCCCAACAAGAAACTCAACATCATCATGACTTTTTCAGTGTTCACTGCCCTGAAACATACAATGTGTACCTGACAGCACCAGCATGCAAAATATTTTGATATTTTGGCCTATATGGTCAGTCTAAAGATACTAATAAAAGAGGTTGTGTTATTTGGGAAGAGGGCAAATGAAAATGAGGAAAGTGTTACCAGGGTGCTAGAAAAATTCATTCCATTGTCCAGAGACTATCTCTAGGGATTGGACATCTCTTTTTGTGACAGTAGGATCAGATAATCCCTGTCTTCATTTTTAGGAATTGTCCTTAGTGATACAGGGAAACGTCCAAATGGCACAGGGAGAAAGACTGATCTCCCAACCTAGGTACCTGGGACAAGTTCATGTTCTCTAAAAACGAAATTTTAGGAACAAATGGAGGTTATGAGCAGAGTATATTTTTTGAGGGAAAGAAAGCTCCTACCTGAGAGAGGGACAGGAGGGGGACCCAAGCGGGTTGTCCCCTGGAAGAGACAGCTTCCTTTTATAGAGGAAAAACCATGTGGTGAAGCAGGTCTAAGGTGGTGGAGAAGACATGGGAACTCGCTTAGTTGAGTATGAGGTGGGACAAAATTATGGTCAACTAACTAATTACAAGTACCATTACTCAGGTAAAATTGATTAATTACAGTATCAAATGGGGAAGCCAGTCACGTAGCAAGTGGGCATGAATATGGGACAAGGCCTCTTCCTACTGGGGGTTGGACTAGTGATTCATTGGGGCTCTTTCAAAGTGATGGATGCCTACTTAGAATATCAATCTCTGATGCCCATTCCTAGGGAAGTATGTAGCTGTGTTTCCTCTTTTGTCTTGGTCTTGATATCTGGCCCATATGGGAGTGTCTGTCTCTTCCAAGTTGCAAAGCCACCTTATCTTTCATCTCATCTCCTTGAGGGCTTAGCCATGCCTGACTGCCTATAACATTTCTACCTAATTTAGCTGCCTATGACATTAGCTCTCTCTCTCTCTCTCTCTCTCTCTCTCTCTCTCTCTCTCTTAAATGCTACTCAATTTAGCTTTCTATTTTCCCTTTGACCACTGGAGTTCCTATTAACTCTACATTCTGTCAAGACAAACAGTCTGAGGGCTGGGTAGATAGCTCAGTAGAATAAGCACCTGTTCATGAGTTCAATCCCCAGTACTGAAAAAAAAAATTTTTTTGGTGGAACCGGGGATTGAACCCGGGCCCTTGCACCTGCCAGGGAAGTGTTTATTCCACTGAGCCACCTCCCCAGCCCCTAGCAATATGGCTCAAGGGATTAAAGCAATGGCTTAGGTAAACACAGGGATCAGGGTTCAATCCCTGGCATGCTGTGCTGGCCCTGCCCTTGGGCGTGCTGAGACAGTGATTGAAGCTGGTCATGCTGGAGCATTCCTGTAATCCCAGCGCTTGGGAGACTGAAAACAGGGGAATCACTACAAGTCTGATCTGTGTAGACTCTGTAGTAGCCAGCACTATGCTGGCTGTGTTATTTCTTTGCTATGTTCTCAAAGGTTGGAAGGAAAATAAACATCTGTCAAATGCATTTACTTATCAACTTTGCCATTTCTCAGACTTTGAAACACTTAAGAATGAATTAGCTTTGCTTCTAGAACGTAAGTCAAATATCTCTTTCCCATGCCCATGACCAACACAGCAGATGGTGCATACCCCTACTTTCTTCTGATAGCATCAAGCAAAATTTAGAAGTTGACCAACTGTGAAAACTATTGATTTTTCACTTTAGATTATAGGAGCAAAGTCTGTAGTTATGTACTACTAAATATATGTGGCTTGGACTCATAGCGGCTCTCCTGTCTCAGCCTCCTCTGGGATCATAGGTGTGCACCACCACTCCAGAGTTCAGGGGAAACACAGCATGCAGTACTTAGGATCAAACTAGGGTCTTGTGCTTTCCAGGAAGGTGCTTAGACCACTGAGCTATCTCCCCAGCCCCAAAACCATTTATAAATTAGGGGTTTGTATGCAAAATGTTTCCCCTTGTCTGATTATATTTACCCTGGGCTCTTCTGGCCCAGCAGGTTGCCAAGTTTCAGGTGCTTCCTGCATTGCCCACCCTTCCTGCAGTGTGGTGAGTTCAGTCACCCTATTTTCTTTTAAGTAACATGGCAAGCTCTTCCTCCACACTGGTTGACAAACAAGGCAAAGAAAAGGGGAGCAAAGGGCTGAAGCTTTTCCCCCATAAGTGGAAGTAATTCGAGCATCAGACAGCCTATGCTTCTCCTAGGGCTGGATTTTGTACGAAACTTCCTCAGTTCAGTCCCAGAGTTAGGCCGGTGCTGCCATGTTTTTGTCTGGCTCCACAGGCTGTGGGGCTTAGGGGGATCTACCCTGGGAATGTGGAATCTGTGCCTCTTGCCAAATATAGATTTCCCTTGACTCAAACTTTTCTGTCTTGTATGTAATCCTATGGCACATAACAAGATTTTCCTTTGGCAGTTAACAAAATTTGAACTAGACTGTCTCTTGTATTTGTGAAAAATCATGTTTGATCTCTGTGGCCTTGTTCTTTCATGTAAACATATTATCTTAATGAATATTTCATCTTCACTATTTTATCTCAAGAAGATAAAAAATGGGAAACATATCAGCACAGTACATAAGCAGGACAGAGTTACTGCGCCTACCCACCCAAGAAGGGGAGAGCAGACAAGCAAGTAGAAAGGATTCCCAAGCACTGACATCCCAACTTGCTCAGACACAAGATCCAATCTTGCTTCTGCAATTGCCAGTCAGGGACCTGGACTGCCATGACTGTGGCCACTCTACTTGGTTACCATGGAGCATGCCTTTCAGCAGTGCTAGTCATATTTTTCTTTTTGTTCCTTCCATGTTTATTTTAGTAAACTGGCGTACGGTTAATCATGATGTGTTACGAGTCACAAAAGAAAGGCTGAAGAGAAACGTGATACTCTATGGCCTCTGCCTGGAAGGTCAGGTGAACTACAAATTCTTCATTTCACAGGACAAAGGCTGTCTTCATCCTACGGAGCCAGACATGAACACTTTAAACTAGAAAAGTGGTGAGAGAAAGAGAGAGGGGAAAGGAGAACAAAACAGACACACAAGCTAACAATGAATGAGAACATGCTGAGCAAAATAATAGACAAAATTTGGTACTTCGCTTTGAAGTGTTACTGGACAGGATCTGAAGAGGTTCCTCAAAGAAAAGTTGAAGAACCTTGTGTCAGACCCCTGCACAGAGAATGAAAACTCCCTGAGCAGAGGAGTGGACCTCTGCTGCTGAGGCACAGAGATAACAAGGAGCCAAAGCTGCCAGGAATCAACAAGCAACTGCCCTTCGTAGCCACACCTGCAAGATACAGATGTGTTACAACTCCCAACTCACCAAGACTCAGACTAAAGATTTTCCCCTTCTCCCTACCACACCCCTCCCCTACCCAAACACCCCTATAAAACCTTCACCAACCCATTCTTCAGGCTAGCTATATTATTGCTCTTGACCCACCTGCACCTAGACAGGAATAAACTTTGCTTATTTCTTGAGCTTCACCTGATTTAATGGCTCCAGTCATGCCTCAGTTTACTCTAATGCTTGACTCATCTTCCACAGAATAAGTTCATCAATTCTCATCACAGAAAAATCCTTCCAGTAGAAAGCACGGAAAGTATTTGGGGTGGGGGGATTACACACTCAGGAGGGAGTACGGGAGTTCAAATAATGAGCCTATAACTGGACTCATTTGTAAGACTTGGGGATAGGATCTGGGAATTTGAGAACCAATTCATAGGTGAAAGCAATGGTAAAGGGTGAGGCTCCATAAACAGGCAACAGAAGGACAGGCCCCTCAGAAAAGGCCTATTTTACAGGAGAAAAATGGGTGAGCTACTCACAGTTGAAAAGATCCATTTATGGGTGAAAATCACAGACCCAGGCTTATGAGTTCCTAAAGGCTGTAGGGTTATTTTTCAAGTGGGCCTCTGTCCTGAAACTGTAGTTTTTCTTGAAAGTATAATTTAAAATTATCTTCTTTTTCTGGAATTTTAACATGACAGACTAAAAGGTGAGTCACACCAGAAAAATTCAGAAAGGATCTGCTGAGAACAAAGGATCTACCTCTCCTAGAAGGTAGGAGAGGCTCCTACACGGAACAGACCAAGTGAAACCCAGACAACTGAAAAATCGAGGCTGTGCTGCCCAAAGGGTCTATCCACCATCACTCCTGACTCCTCTGGGAAGCAGCCATTCTGAAGCTGAAGCAAAAATTCTGAGGAATACAGTAGCACCACAGAGATCAGATTCTTGGGACAGAACTTTTGTTCTCTGCTCAACCCGCAGTCTCCCCACCCCCACACTGGCAGCATTCCCGCATTACCACTCTGGTGGGACTGTGGGCAGTAGAGCCTCTCCCCATAGAGGCCAGGCCAGAGGAGACACACAGGCTAGGCCATCCTGGCCATGTCAGCACGTCTCAGGACCTAGCCTGCCCAGGGTGCCGGCTGATTCACCAGCATGCACAGCTCCAGTACTGGCTGAAATAGTGTGTTTGCCCAGGGTGCCTGCCAAGTCACAGGCAAGTAGAACCCGCTGGCACCAGCCCTGAAGGCCATAGGTCAGCTGAGGCATAGGCAGCATGTGTTACAGCTTGTATCTAGATGTGCCCTCAAAGCCTCACAGGTGGGTCAGGTGGGCCATTCTGGATGGAGGTGGCTGGATGTAGGGGTGTGATACTGTGAGTGAGGATTTGATACTAAGGATTAAGGGTGTGTTACCTGCCCTAAAGGCAGGTAGCCTGGATGTGAGACAGAAGAGTTCTCTGCTGCTCACTGCTTGTCATTTGCTGCCTTCTGCCATGCCCCTCTGCCTTGGCCCCTGCCAGGAACCAATAATTATGAATTGAAACCTCTACAATCTCTGAGTCAAATAAACCTTCCCTCCTTTAACTGGGACCTTGATATTTTGTCTCACAAGAAAAGAATGCCTGTACTGCCTACCATAAATTCTGCGTGTCTGTGGGACTACTGAGTCACAGGTGCCACCCTTGACCACAGGTCAATTCTGCTCTACTTCTGCCTTGCATGTCACCAAAGAACATGTTCAAGTGCAGAGAACACATGCGGTCACCGGCAACCAGACTGCATTCTCCATGAAGGGGAATGTGCACACTCATGGGCTCTTGGACATAGCACTTAAGGACCTGCAGCTGTAGCGATGTTCAGCAAGCACAAGGAAACTGCACACACACCTTGGGCAGAGCGTGGGCACACATGCCCCAAGGAATCTGGGCTTCTGAGAGCAAGAAGCTGAGTAACCTCACAGCAATCCCTGCCATCTCCTGCAGAAGTGCCATCCAGTATGTGAGAGCAATTGCAGTCACTTGAGGACACACACTGGAGAGCACATACAGCACATCACCAATTCCGCAGTCCCTCGAAAGTGAATCTGCCTGAGGCCAGCATCATGCCCAGGGATGGGGATGGGAGGAGTTTCTAACCCAAGAACTGGCTCGGCATTAGTATGTAAGCTGATGGACAGAAGTCCTGAAGCTAGGGTAGCTTCACTTTTGCAGTGGAAAAGGTCAGAGTTGATAGTTGGTATGGCTGCGTATAATCTTACTGTAATCAAGGCTAGAAGGAAAGGGTGCGAACACCCAATATTTCTAGCAAAGGTTACATACTACAAGGTCAGTGGATAAATAACAGACAGGAAGAGAAACAAAGGAGTCACAGAGAAAGAATACAGTGGTAGTGTCATGGTTTACATCCAATGTCTCCTGGATGTATGGATATGTGATAATGGATTATCCCACTGATGGGGTTACAGCTGGGCATAATGTTGGGTTGAGGGGGCCACTGGCCTGGAATTACGAACTCTTCTGCTCCCTTGTTCCCCTTCTGCTTCCTACCTACCCTGCCACGAAGTTTTCCTCTGCCATGCCACCCTGCCTTGGAATCAGACCTCTATGGACTGAACCCTTCTAGAAACTGAGTCAAAATAAAGTTACTTCTTTAATTTGTGGATGCTAGGACAGAATGTCCAAGACAATTAATTAACCAACATGTCTTAGTAATGTATCTCAATGAATCACATATACATGATCTTGTAATATTGAAGCAAGTTCCTGTGCTAACAGTAAGTGAACACAGTCTGCATAGAGTATTAATAAAGGTGAATTATAAATGCAAGATCATTTTTATATGTGATGTGTAAATGGATCCAATGATGACATCATAACCAGAAGTAATTCTTTCTACAAAACTCAGGGATAGAGTCCAAATCACTTAAATAACAAAATGAATACATATATCCAGACATGAAAATACATGGTGGGGAGCCAGTATCTTACTACAATATAAATCACATTTTCCACATTTTTCTGGACCTCAATCTGCAGTAACCAAACATTAGAGAATAAAAAACAGATACACAGAGGATCACGGGAAAGCAAGCAACAGAAGACCTTCAAGGTTTCTGAACTTTCCTAAGGCACAGTCAGGGAACACAAAGGGAGAGTAAAACCAATGCCAGGTCACCAACCTCTATGAAAAGATGCAAGAAACTCTGGAACTTGGCAAGATCAAAAAGGCCTTAAAGCAAAGCACTATACCTGAAAATTATTTTGGCTACCCTTAAAGCAAGGCACTACGTCTGAAAATTCTTTGCCCAGGTAATTTTTCCTCTTCCTCACTGGTTTTTTTCCCTTTATTCTCAATCTATTTGTTCATTTCTACTTCATAGAACTTAAGACCAAAGGAAGATTTATTCTTGTCTTTTGCATGCAGCCTGTAGATCAGACCACTGGTCCACTCTAGGGTACACTTCCTGCTTCAGAATGCTTCTCTCTCCTGTTACTAAGGATCCTGACTTCCAGATGCATACCCTGTACCTCCCCTGATTCACTTACTGCTAAGGCTGGAGGACTCAGATTTTACCTGAAATAATCCATAGATCCTGCTGGAGTTACTAATTCAAATGAAGGCAAAACAACCCAATACAGGTAGATGTGGCCTAAACAGCAAAGTGTTTCTTTTCTGAGCTCATTTGTAGAGGGAGGCATCATCCCACCCTTAGAACCAATAGCTCTGAGAGTTGCTGGAAGTCGTGTAGCCACACAGAGCAGCCTGCCTTAGAATGAAGCTGATCCCAGAGATAGCAAAAGTAAGAAATGCAAAGAATCAGTTTTTCAGGATAAAAATGAGTCACTGCCAATTCCAAAAGGTACTATACATTTCCAGAGTCAATAAATTTCCCTTAATGAGTGAGGTTAAAGGTGAGTTTTCTATAACTTTCAACTAAACATATCCTAAAGATTGAATATATATTTAAAAGTAATTACACCTGAAAAACCATTAGAGTACCACAAATAACAAATGCAATTTTTAGTACCCCTTTGTCTCATATTTAGCTGTTACTAATATACTAAAAATTGCTATTTGGCTTCAGGTTGTTTTTGCAAGAAATGTGGCTGTGTAAATTGGTTCATTCATTCATTCATTCATTCATTTTTTTATTTTTGTGGAGCTGGGGATTGAACTTAGGCCCTTGTGTTTGCCAGGCAAGCGCTTATTCTGCCGAGCCATCTCCCCGGCCCTGGTTTATTCTGTAACAATTAGGCAAAGTTTTTCTTGTAAACTGTAACTGCTATTTTATTAAAGGCAATTAGTATATAGATAATACCAGATGAATGATAAAGATAACAGTAGGCAAATAAAACACACAGTAAAATAATATATTATATATAGCACAATAGTTTTATTGGTGGCATAAGAAAAAAAGATCTGCCTTTCATTTGTAAAAGGTTTAATTCATTTTTTTCACGGTTCTTATATTTTTACCCTTAAAAATCTGCTTTTGTTTCTTCAAATAATGATATCCACCGTGGCTGCATTTTATGCTGGAGGGCAAGTAGAAGGTCTATCAAGAAGTTTTTTCCAGGAAGTTTCAACAGCTCCTTTCTTCACAGACTATTTAAAA